>WURT03173803.1:0-10415 GCA_009936505.3 Holothuria glaberrima | reverse complement strand
GCTTCAAGTTCACTTTCTGTTGAAAATGTGACAACTTGATCTGCTAATATCTTGAGAACCACACGTCGGATTTCAACAGGAATTTCACATGCTGTGAATCCTCCCATACAACTTAAATCCTGTATTGGTAGGCACAACACGGGGAAAGGAGGTTAGTCTGCTTGACTGCTTTGTTTGTTTTGTGGTTTCCATATTCCTTTTGTTCTGGCCAGTCAAGAAAAGGTGCAAGCAGTATTTACACTGCTTGACATGCATTGGTGATTTCAAAAATAGTCTATGCCAAGGATGACTAGAAACTGGGCCGTAAAACCTCATCTAACAATCTAACCAAGGATGACAAAAGGTTCAAGTCACTCCAGCCAGATGGAAAGCACCAAGTCATTACTCACTTGAATGCATATTGGGCTAACAGAGTTGAGATTCATTACCTTTTATTGATGCAGGAGATAAGCTGTGGTCAGCTCCTTGCTAACTTTGGGCTAAAAGAAGATTCATGTCATGCACCAGATTGCTTAGAATAAGTACCCCTCTAATATATCAAAACTTGATTTGAGTTTAGACCCTTCTTTTAAGAAAAGAGAAATAATTTATTAATTGAAAGCAACATTGCTACTGCATGATTGGGCAACAATGTGTTATCTCATTACAAGAAAGTTAATTGTATTGTTTACTATAAAACATTTTGAAAAGTAGTACTAAATTGCAAATGCAATCACCAGAATGTCAATCAGCATGCTAAAAGGCTCTCTAATCTCACCCCAAACAGTAAAATTCTCCCTATTAAGTTTACTATTAGCCCCTCCTCCAATTTAAGCAAAAAACACCTGTCTAGTACACCTCCCAAGTCAGAGGCACAGTACCTAGCCTGCATTGAGCTCCTCCCATAACCGTATAGAGCTTCTCCTTGTGCTGACACAAACCTATTTTATTGCTTAAGGCCATGTCTTGGTGAGCATACGAGGCTATAATATGTAATCCAAGCACTTTAACTGCATTGTGTGGAATGTGAGCTACTCTGCATCTTTAAATTTTCAAACTTTGCGGTCAATCAAAAAGCAGTCATCAACTGCAAATTTTAATACCCCCACACTACAAACATACTTTGGGTTAGATGAGTGTATGTCTTTAATTATGTTTCAAAACAACTTAAAAACATACATTCATCACCCCAAAGTAAGTGTGGGGGTATCAAATTTTCAGTTAGTGACTGCTCTTTGGTTGACATCAAAGTCTGAAAATTCAAAAGATGCAGAGTAGCTCACACTTCGCACAATGCAGCGAGAGTGCTTGGATTACTCATTATATAGCCTTTCATGCTCACCAGGACATGGCTTTAAGCAATAAAATAGGTTTGTGTTTGCACAAGGAGGAGCTTTATACAGGTATGGGAGGAGCTACAAGTTGCATAGCTGGGAATTGGAACTGTCTTGGACGATGAAAATTGCCCTTTAAGGTTACAGCTCAACAGCTTAGGCTCTTTACATCCACAATCATACCTGCATGAAAGGTCCTTGCTCCATGTGATGCTCATCATACCGTCTACTCCATTCTCTACCATATAGCCCTTCAGCATCTCAGATCCTTCCTGAGAGCTAATCTTGTGTCCATATGTGTGCTGAACAAAGCTATCGCCACTCCCATACTTCTCTCTCACCTTCTCAAGAATTTTGGTGGCTTGCGGTAGCAATTCATGCCTGATCTCAGCTCTTTTTGCACCAGATATAGATTCTATTTTTTTATCACTGACCTTAAATTTAAATTCTGGTACCACACCTTGATGTAAAAACTTGTGCTTTTGTTCCTCAAGATTAAGGGGATCCCCTTTTCCTAAATACTTATTCGGAGTATGTTCAAAATTTTTAATGACAACCTTCTTTGAAGAAATTATAGAAGTAGAGTTTTGCTTTTTGGTTTTTTTCTTCATATTTTCTTTTACTCCTTAACAATTGTCTTGAGTATCCTATATTATCAAATTTTCTACTATAGGCCAAGTTTTTAAACATATTTTGCAGGTGGCAGAATGCAGAGCTAGTTCTTGGAACTACTTTCATCATTTAAATGAGACATTCCCTGAATTTTTAGTACTGACTGGGATTGATTGGAAAGGCTCTTGGTATAGAGAAGGGTGAGACAGAAGCCTGAAAGTTAAACCAAACTAAGTGGAGCTTTTCACATCATGGTTAAGTGGTGCCAGTGAGTTGGTCTATCATATCTGGAGGCATAAAAGATGGAAAAAGAAAACTTTAAGCAGGCAGTGAGCCAGGCCTCGATTTTAAGAATTTTTTTGGTTGTCCGAAAGAAAATTTAGTAGTCCACAAAGAAATTTGCATTAACCTTAAAAGCAGTTTGCTAACTTGTTGTATGAACTTTGGTTGTCCAATGGACAACCAACCCACCAGTTTTGGTTGTCTGTCACAGATTTTGGTCTTCTCGGGGTGACCAGACAACTGTTAAAATCAAGCCCTGCAGTCCCAGTTGGTATGAGAACAATAATATGTCATATGCCCCTCGTGCCATTTGAAATCTGTGATATTCTTAGGTTGTATGCTTCTCTAGTATAGACTACAAATTTACCAACAGCAGTGCAATCAGAGGCATGCATGTGCTCCTAAAGTCTCGTTTTGGGCCACCTCATGTTTTGGCTTCTCACAGCCTATTTATTACCATCTTTGAAGAAGAAAGTACTGAAAAATACATCTGTTACTGGTCTTTTACAATCTCAAGTTGGAATGAAGTTCTTCAAAACCTTCATCCCATTTTACCTCTAGTCAAAATATAGATCTCCAGCCTCAGCCCCTAACATAACAGCAAGCCAATAAAAGCTGAACTATTTCTCAAATTATCCAGAACAATGGACAGCTGGCTCACTGGGCTTTATACTGTTAGGTACAGAGAAACTTAGGTCTTTAGATGCTAGGCTAGACTAGTTGTGGTTCCACTGACGATGCAAACTGGACCAACTATAGGGATGCTCTTTCAACTATTCGGGTAGAATGAAATTTTGCAGCGCATTTACTATAATTTTGTTTATTTTCACACTAACTTACAGTAATAACTAGCTGATACATTGACAACATGCCACCATGGAGAGTCTTGGAATATTGTAGAACAGTAGCATAGTGGTACCATCAGCAAGTTATGGTGGCAGTTAAAGATAACATCCCGCAATGAAAGATCCATTGAATTATTTCACTATCTTTTACCATTCTCAAGATATACCTCTTCAGTTTATGATGGTTTTTATTGTAACTCATTGCCTATGCAAAAATAACGTGAAGTGTTGCACAGTGTTAGCCCTTTCTCCATTAACCCCAAAGTATCTGTTACTGATCAGATAGTTTTACAGTTTGGTGTGTGATACCAATACTTTTAAAGAAAACAACTTTAACTTCCATAATAAAACCCCTAGGGGATACCAGTACTACAATTGTCCTTGGAATGAAGGTTAGAAAAACAAAGAAGAACATTGCCATACTTGGTAAATCCATCATTTGAGATTGCAAAGTTAAGCTCATGTTTTTTTTTTTTTTTTAAGAAGCAAGTGTGGAATAGAAACTACCCTGAAAACAGTCAATAATTAAATAAGATTTTGATGGCAAATGCTGCTATTTGCTGAATTTTTAAGTTTTTTCCATCAAATATTCAGCTATGTAATTTTCATGTCACCAGACCTTTAGGGAACTTTCCCTGAAAATATACTGTACACAAAAAAATTATATTTCATTCTTAGAACCATGTTTTCTCTTGATCCTCCATGCTAAAGTATCTGCTAAGTTTAAAAAAAATAGAGAAATTACCATCAAAAGTTCAGAGCTTTAGGTTCAAGATTGGTACCCTCACTTTGTCACACAAACATTCAAAGTTACAAAAGCCAATAAAAGTGATGTCAAAAATATTATATTCCATGAAATAATATCATCACAACACAATTACCCACTTGATCTGAGTTGGTAATTTCATTATTGCAATGAAAAATCATCAAATGATAGAAGATGACCATTCACAGTGATTTGGAAAAATTTTTAAACTTTAATAAAAGGGAGAAGGCAGTCCCTCCAAGTTTATTTTCAAAAATTTGCTAAATCTCTTATTTTTCTCACAAGTATTTTCATAATGTTCCTGTGTAAAATTGAATATTGAGGGTAAACCAATGAGTTATTCTGCATAAATTTAGGAAATAAGTAGCCCAACAAAAATAGTTTCACATGTTTGATAGGAGCCATTCCTGAACTAGTGTACTCGGGTACACTACTTCAAATTGGGGGGACTGCATTTGAGAATGTCTCAAGACAATGGATGAAGGCTAGGCTTGTTAAATTTCTTCTAAAATTGGGAGTAGACCTAAATACTGATTTTGGACAGATTTTTAACTGTTGACATCTGTAGTGGAATTCCTAGCTTCACTAAGATACTGCTAACTCTGTGAAGTTGGGACTCTTTTGAAATTATGGTGATTCTTGGAACACTATGGCATATTTGTTGATATATACATGTCAGCAATTTTTTTTTCCAAAAGTTTTATTTCTGAGAACTCTTTGGTGGAACTATCATCTACAAGTTAAATGAAGTTCATATTTCTTACATTTATTTTTTTATGAACCATTGTTTAAGGTTTCTAACCCTTTTTTGGGGGTATATTTTGTGACATAAAATATTGAGGTTTTTAATGAGGGGATTATTCAGCAATTAGGGAGTGGAACACCAAAAATTACTAACCATTCCATTAGTATCAACCTACCCATGCCCTGGAAAGAGTAAACAAAACAAAATATATTTTTAAAGATTGTGGAAGAATGAAAATTTCTATCCCGATGCTACATGTGGTGTCCACAGTTTGAACACACATGTTGTTCTATCCTTGTTCATCTGTGCTCAAAATATTATGACAGTGGTCAAGATTGAACTTAATAGGCATTTCTGCTCAAATAATAATACATTTAAAATTTTCACAGGAAACCATTATTAACTTTTATTGCGGTGCCCTATGTAGCATCAGGAGTTTTGAAACCATCAAACATGTCTCTCTGCAAGATAGAACTCATACTGAGAAAAATGGGCATGTTCTAGGAAGTGGCTAGCTAGAGGATCCCAATGGAACATGATTTGTTGAATGGCTAGAACGCACAATTTTGTAATTCCAGCAAAGATACTGCGGTGTCTGCAATGTAGCATCGGGCGAATTGCGTAGCATGGGGAGGGCGTATTTCATTTATAACTGACCAAGCCTAAACTGATCAAGTCAATTACTATAGTTTCTTTGAAGCTGTGTAGTGACCAAGAGATCTATAAACCTAAATCTGGGGAGGAATTGAACCATTCAGGAAATTTTTATCATCAGTTAATGATCACAGACACCATTTTCACTGGTGTCCATGTGGCATCGGGGCATCCACAGTAGGCCCTACTACATATTCAATGTTTTTGGTGTTTTTATCTCATGCAAGTGTCAGTGCTGTTTGATAACCCTCCACAACATTATAATTCAGTTAATGCCAAACAAAATAATATGTTAATCTGTTATTTTCCAACCAGAATTGATCCCGATGCTACAAGACACGTAGCATTGGGTGCAAAGTTCCATTACTGAATCTTGCAAACTGAGTACACTACTAACCGCAGTATATCAAGCGCTGTAGATTAAAAACTACATGTAGCCTATGAGCCTGAACGACGTTCTCAGTTCATCACTGCACTATTTTATAAATTAGTCTAGGCCTAGGCTAGTATTCAGTAAAGAACTGTGCAAGATTCAGTATTTTTCACATTGCAAAATAACATAAGACTGTCGAACAAACCTTACGAAGGATCCTCAGACTGCCCAGACCTGAGTTGTCCACCCCACAAAGGACATCGAAGACATGATCATGATTGTACAATGATTACGCAATATATGCCGGTACGGTGTTCCCCGGGCAACCGTGAACAATGCGGCGGCAGGCGCAAGGGGGTTAAGGTACTTCACTGCGTAGCTAACTGTGTAATTACAAGAGCGTCAGTCGCAGTGTAAAGCATGGAGCTTTTATAAGGATATGAAATGACAGTGTGTACATATCAGAAATTGAGTTACAGGGGACGGGCGGACGTAAAAGAAAACACAACTGAACACAACGGAATATGAGTTCGAACTGACTGTAATATCACCACCTGGCGATGTGCTACTTGGCACAACAATACATATACATTAACATAACATTAACATAACAGAACATCTTAACACTTGACATAACAATAAACAAGAATGCACAACATGCCGTACGTCATAAACACTTTACACGTTATATCAAAGGTGGCAGAGCATACCCAAACACAAACACTCTACATACCTTTTTCACTTTAGTTTGGTAAATTCATATTTTCACTTATCTCATACTTATAACTGTAAAGTCTTCACAGTGGCGTAGCTACGGGGGGGGGGGCAGAGGGGGCGGTCGCCCCCTGGCTCGAAAGTTGAAAAAATTCAGAAATTTTCAAATATCCGAAACATAACTTAACGTAAAATTTCCGAAAAAGGGTAAAAATTTCCAAAAAATTAAGCAAAATGTAGTGAAATATACCAAAATTTTCTTTACCTCGCTGCTCTCGGCATCTAATAAACGTTACATTTATGAAAATGTAATAACATATATCAAATTTTTCTTTGCCTCGCTGCGTTTGGCATCTGATAAAGCTTATATTTAGGAAATTATAGCAAAATGTAGTAAAATATATGAAGTTTTCTTTGCCTCGCTACGCTTGGCATCTAATAATTCTTATATATGGCCAAATATAGCAAAATGTAGTGAAATACGGTATATCAAATTTTTCTTTGCCTTGCGTACGCTCGGCATCTAATGAAACTTAATGTTTCATGGAATTAATTATTTCTACAAGTCATTATATGGTTATTATTCATAAATATCGTTTTCTTTTCCTTCTCAGTGAAGGTAATGTGCGAATACAATTTTTGAGATTTTGGTCACTGTATTAGGCCTAAATAATTTATACTATGACCTGCACTTTACGGATCACAATAAATTGTCAAGAATTCCTTGATACTACTTGACAAATATCTTTAATTATTGACTTGGGAAACGCTTTAAAGATAATTATCTTCCCGACATAAAGAAATAAGAAGAAATAAGCTAATACAACACAACTGGGTAAATAAATGGATTTGGAGGCTTCTATTTCAAATAGAAGTAAAAAATAAAAACGCGCCTCGTTTCATTCGGCGATTATTACATACTTATACGTCTCTACAAAGCCCTAGTGGTAAAATGAGCTTAGGGCCTACATTCACAATTGTATGTGTAGTACGTATTACATAAATGCATATCCATATGTATAGTACTGAGTAGGTGTTATATGCTTTAGGAAATGTAAACCATTCAACCTGAGTTGTAGTATAGAAGAAGAAAAATTCGGAAATTTTCAGATTAAAATTCGGAAATTTTTAGGTCTTGCCCCCCCCCCCCGGATAAAATCCTAGCTACGCCACTGAGTCTTAACTCACATTTCCATGAATTTTAAAGGCAAAGAGCAGTCTCCCCAAAGTTATTTGAAAACATCAACTCACGATCATCCAAACAATTTTTAAAAGGAAAATGCAATCCTCCCAATTTGCGTTAGTGTACCCCGGTACACTCGTTCAGGAATGGCTCATATCAATCATGTGACAATATTTTTGTCACTCATTTCTTAAATTTATGCAAAATGACTCCTTGGTTTACCTTCACTTATCGTCCTGGGATGGTCTGTCGGTACATTTGCTGATCCCGTCGGTACATCAGCCGACTGTGGAACTCAAAAGGCTATCGTGTATTTAGTATGCTCATAAAGTATTTCACATGGCTCTTTATAAGGTCCGTAGGCAGTAAAGTTCTGTAACAATTCTTTCTTTCATTTCGGCAACGTATTACATCCGTCTGGGCTTAGAGTAGATGGCCCCTAGTCAGGGAGCTTGGCCCCCATGTCGGTAAATCCAAGCACCACCCCTGGCTGAGACTGCATGCAGTTTTTCCTTTGGGCAATGAAGTATACCCCCAATTTTCATAGTACTTCCAAATATTGAAACATTTGGCACCGTTTTGCATCTGCCAGGTCCTCCTCCTCCTCTTAGACTTTTCACCAGGATAAGAGAAAAGTTTAGGCCAGATGTCCCCACTTCCAAAATCAAATCGACGCCCCTGGTTATTGGTATTTTATAGTTTTATGAACTACGAAGGTATGAGAAAATAACGCAAGATTTGGGGTGTATTGGGGGGGGGGATCACGAATGCGTGGTGACTTGTTAAGTGATAACCCTTTGACAAAATGTTGGTACATTGACTAAATGCTCTCGGTACATTAACCTTATTTTCATCCCTGCCCCCACCCCACACTTCTATCACCCAGTTACGCTACTGGGGCGATTTACATTCATGCATGAACCCACAATGATGTGATAAGCTCACTACTTACGTTTGAGCGGTGGAGATGAGATAATTTAAATAAATTTTAAAAAAAGTTTGAAGACAAATTCAAACTGCGACATGAAGTTTAACCTGCGTGAATTAAAAGTATATGATGAAAGTTAAAGTGGGAGAAAGACGCCTAAGTACATTTTCTTCTTTGGTAGAAAGTACTTCACCTTTGATACAGTGGCCTCGCCAAGAGGGCCTGTGGGCTCGCTTTCCCCTCGCCCTCTTGTGGCCCCGACCAAATGAGATTGAAAATGTATAGATGTTGTCAAAAATTTTTAGCGTATAAATAAATCGTTTACTTGGCAATCTCAATGCGGCGAATGTTTGGAATACAGTATATACCATGCTCCACTTTTGTGATATTTTTACTCCCAATACGGTTGTTCAAAAATATTCTCTCTTTTTTTTTCTTTTTAAGAAAATTTGATCGAAAGATCCATCTTTTGAAATATGCCACACACCCAATGGCTCATTGAAAAATTCAGAATTTGCATGAAAAAAGGAATAAAAAGAACCATTGAAAGCTTATATTGTTTGTTTGTATAGGGTTGTTCATAGAATAGTACATGTTATTTATGTTTATGAAAGCGATAAATCATTATTACGAGCTGACTTATGAGTTATACCATTAATGCAAACAAATAAATTTGTCACCGAATTCTTTTAGAGTGCGTGTGATGTGTTGAAACTTCCGCTCGGAAACATTTTGGTTCATGACTAAGTTATATTTGTGCATGATACGTTCAACTTACATGCTATCATAACGGATAAATTTTAAAAAGAAAAGTAGATTTTAGCAGGGCTGTAACCGAGTCCACCCAACCCAATTCCGGGCCAATTCCGATTCCCGTGGCCACCATTTCAGGCCAATTCCGAGTCCAGTACCCATCTATGCCGAGCCAGTTCCGATTCCAGGTTTTCCAATTCCGGGCCAATTCCGAGTCCAGCTATTTGACAATGTAGCGACTCATACAAATGCTTTTGTACTACTGTTAACAATTACATAATGATGGAAACGGGCACTTATCGGGAGTCAATTTCATACACTTCCTGACCCTGTAATTTAGTTGACTGTGTGTGACCATTTACTTGTTAAATTGTGCACCAATAGTCATATTTCCTCGGCACAGTAATGAAACTTTCATTTTTGTGGACCCGACTGGAATCCGCTCCGAGTCCAGCTTAGCCCATTCCGGGCCAATTCCGATTCCGTGACATCCCATTCCGGGCCAATTCCGAGTCCGGCAAAAAACGGACTCGAGTCCGGAATTGAATCCGAGTTCGGACTCGGATGTAACAGCCCTGTTTAAGTACTCCAACTCCTACAGATAAAAAGGAAATCAAATTTCCGACACAATGTTGCCTTTTCTTGTATGTAAAATTACTGGCGCCCCAAGTTTTGTGTAACTTTGAATCTTAGAAGCACCTCAGTTTTAATTTAGTTTTAGTAAAATAGTGGGGCAGAAATCCATCTAGTTGTGTTTGGAAATCTATTCACGTATAAAAACGTTATCAGATCAGATGCAAATTCTCGGCCATTATTTCAACATATCTTGCATGGTATGGTATTGCTGTGAGCAAAGGTATATTGAATGAGTTTGAGCGCTTTATATAGGTATGTAAAATGAGATTTAAGTAATTTATTCATTTCCGAAAGAAATCAGTCTAGTCCAGGGTTGTCCAACCTTTTGCAGCGGTGGGCCACATATAGTGGTTATGATGGACGAGAGGCCGCATCAGTGGCGTAGCCAGTGGGGGCAGGGGGCGGGAGCCCCCCAGTTGTAATTCTCGACCCCCCACTTGCCCCCAAAAGAAATTACAGATCGAGAAAAAAAATTTTAATACACGCCAAATATGTATGCCTACAGGCTACATGATGATGTCTATTGCGATTTCTTCAGTCCTAGAAATATACTGTACGACTAGAATCCGATTATGAGCAAGTTCACACAGGACTCTTATCTGCCGAGTACG
>WURT03173792.1:0-10416 GCA_009936505.3 Holothuria glaberrima | reverse complement strand
CTACTTGTTTATAATTTGTTGCTTTATCATATGTACCTACTTAGAAAGCAATATTTCTTTTTCCTTTAATTGTTCAAGAGTGTTTATCACCCAATATTGCGTGGTGTTGAATCGATATACAGCAGCGTGACACAAGAGTAGGATAGTGTCCTTAGGAGGAGGACAGATAGCAACATACCGGCACGCCCATCTGCAGCCCGGGCACTACAATGTGGAAGTTGAGAATTTTGGTAAGGGGGGGGGGATTGCTACTATTAAAAATAGTGTCAGCTTTTCGTAACTAGAGGGCAATATTCTATCAAATACTACTGGCAAACTTGCTTTCCACGCATGCTTTCAGCTTTAAGCAGATGTTCAGTGACAATGTTTTTTTTTTTTTTTTTGTCTTGTCATCTGGTCATACATAGTACCTGCAGGCTGTATTTTTCAAGTTTCGGATATTAAATTTTCTCATACTGGGAAGCTGCTAATGTTTAAAAAAGGAGTGGAGAGTGTTTGCTTTTAGGGTACAATTAACTGCAACCTAGGCTGCTAAGCGTGTCAAAATTTTCAAGGGGTGCGTCGGGGAACACAAAAGCCAGTGTGGTTCTTCGTCGATTTCTTTGGGATGACATAAAGAATACCTAATGGTGGTCATTCGATTCACCTGCGTTTGCTTGTAATGGAAAATTTTTCTTCAACAAGATCCCAGATTTTCTTCGCAAGTATAATTTTTGTTATTCTGCTTTGATAGTCTGCCTTTATATAGCAAACCGTCCTCGGGTAGGTGGATAGATCATACAATACAATGCATTTTACCAGATAGCGGCCAGTCAACCCAAAGTAAATCTCTTTAATCAAATAATGCTTACTTTTCCACAATTCTTTACAGAAGTGGGCGCGCTCATCACTCTTAGCGAGACGCAACACGCCATTGTGGGAACGGCTGTTTAAGAACTTTGTCTTTACAGGCACCAATGATATTCTATGTATTAGCTCGAAACATGATTTTTGCTTAATGTTTAATCACCGTGACAACAAAACTGTAGCTATACTACTAATAGGCTTATGGCTATGGCATTTTGTTTTTACAGATATAAAATGCAAAATGTTTCTTCAATTTTTTTTTCAGTTTATAAATTACGCTAGAAAACTCTTAAAATCATTGCATTACTATGCGTTCAATAAAACTGACTTTGACAAATTCATACGACATAGCTGGTTTTATTGTATAAGTTTGTCGTACATTCAAAAGTTAGGGAACTAAATAACTATAAATTTACGTTCAGTGGCCCTACTAGCGTACGGGTAAGTTATCTAAAGCCTGGACCTATTTACCCGACAAAAACTTGTACCGCCACCCGAGGAAACTTCTTATTTTCTAAAAATTTGCCAGAAAATTAGGTTGGCGGTTTTTGTTTTCCTTATTCCCAGGTACTACAACCCCAACCGTAGTCTCCTGTCCAGATAAGTGGCATTAGAATGAGAAATTACCCCCAAATTATTTGTTGAGAAATAAATCTTTTTAGGTAGTATGTCTGTGTCTTGAAGAATACTCTCAGGGTCACGAGATCGTGTTACAGATTGAAGATAAAATATTGACAATTTTCTCCGTTCAATGTGACATGGCAGAAATCAAGAGAATGCAAACAGTCTTTCGGTACATTTACGGCTCTACAATAGCTTCGGTAGATCAGTAGATGAAATCCCTCGTACTGAAGAGAATCAAGGTTGTATGGGTATTTTGTTTGTCCTGATATATTTTTTTTAAAACCCTATGAATGGCCTTTAAAGGGAAATATTGCGTTTAAAATGCACAAAGGTGGCATACAAAGAAAATACCTTTAATCATTATTAAACCATTCAGTCTCATCAATATATTCTAGCAATTATAGCATTTTCTCCTCAAAATATTATGCATTACAAGAGTAACGGATGTTGCATCCTTTGAATTTTTGAAAGTTTGGCTCAACAAATTACTGTCGTGCAACAAATAATCGAATTACTTCCTGTGAGAGCCTTATTTCCTGAAAAGAAAGCTACCGTACTGCCTTATTTTTAATCGTCTGTCATTTTGTATCTATTTATATTGGTTTAAAATAGGTAAAAATTTTCTGTAAAGCAAACGCAATATTTCCCTTTAAGTGCTTTTCCATTTCCAGATATTAAGGGGACCCCATCTTTGATACACTTTCATTGCTCTTATGTGAAGGCTTAGTTTGAGCTACCACATTTCCGAACCCTTGATCCCCTGAGAAGCAATTATAGTTGGGGTGTAGGACGTTTGGATCATGGCTAGAAGATGACATTTTTATTTGGTCATGGTCCAAAAGTTGCCAGCCGCAGATGAAGATCATGTTCATGGGGTCAAAAGAATTTTATATCACTAATTTTACATATGAAACAAATTTATACTAAATCTTTTACGGGCATGATTATGTCCCATACTGGGGTTCCAGGCATTTTACATAGGAAGAAATATTGTTAAATGAAAAGTCAACTAATTGAAAAGTAGTTAAACACTATTGCAACCTTTTTAGTTACTAGGGTCGAAAAACTTACTTCCACACAACGTGCTTCTATTACTTTTCACCCGGTTGCCAAACTACAAAATATTAGATGCCAGAATATCAAGTCTAACAGAGTGCTTGGTCTCGAAATTACTTCTAGGGAAGAACTCCCGATCCTCTTTCTCGACAATTTTGGCTGATAACCTCTCTAGATATCCTAAATTGCAGCAATGGTCGCACTGCCACAATATAATGATATCATGCACAAAGCAGGTCCGATAAAATATTTCCCAGATACTCTCTGTTCTGAGCATCCTATCGGTAGACGATTGTTAGCCTGCTGGTAGGCCTATTCCGAAATTACAGTAGTTACCCTGCACAGCACCGGTGTTGAACGAAAACGACGGTTTAACTTTGTACGTATTTTGATTACCAAATTGCAAAGCAGTCACATCTACATTATAACTGCGCTTAATTTAAAAACAAAATCCCCAGAACCCCCGTATCTTGACCACGTTACCGGTAGCCTAGATCAATAAGCCTCTTGGAAGCCTGTTACATATGGCAGTTTTGTCACTTTAACTTACAGCACCGGTGATGCACGGCAAAATGATGTTTGCTTGTACATATATCATGGTTGCCAGATACAAGGAAATACCATTTAACACTATTTATTTTCGAATCTTCCTCCAGATCCCCACCCCTGTTGAAGTTTTGTACATTTGACGTTCGAAGGCTCGAAATTTGCTCTCACTGAGTTAGCCCCCACCGCTTGTAAAATCCTCGACCCCTCCCCAGCTCAGAAATATTGATAACGTTAACGCATAGGGTCTATACCAGACATTACCAAATGTTTCGGCCCGAAGACCATTTTTACTTGGAGTTTTTACACTAAACTGTATGCAGTAGCCACGACGTCATTAAGAAGCTTGATATCTTAATAAATGTTTTGGCTCCTCGGTATCTACATTTTAGTGCACTCCGTGGGCCACAAATAGTCCCCGGGCCACCACTTGAGAACCTAGGGTCTAAACTTGGTCCAATACATGTAGGTATATGTCACGTAAGATGTAACTGATCGAGCTAAATGCCTGTTGAACTCTACAAAAATATCAAGGATTAACAAATTTACTAGGACGGTCCTGGTAACGAATTGTGAATCCTCTTTATACCCCTGATGTTTTGTTAGTCATTATGCAGCTAGACCAACCATAAAGACATATTGAGAACGATAGCTTAGTTGAAACTGTTCACATCGTTAATGTACACCAGCTAATAACTAAGGAAAAACTAGTCCCTTACCATAGAAAATTAAGAAACTGCATTGGTTTGATGCATTTTAGTTGCATTTTAGTTTATCTCCTCCTAATGAAGTATATCACCCCCATTAAGTACCTTGTTTTGCTACGTGCCGGACCTTGATTGATCGTGGATGAATGAAGGCTACACCTAGCAATATCACTGTAATAGGTGAGATAAGCACACCTTAGGAACTTAAATTGAATGAGCAGGCTCACGTAGAAATAAGTTAGTCTAACCAGTCTAACTGGACGGCAGTCTAGAGTGTTGTTCTTGCTGGCACATCAAATCTAGCATTTCAGGTCAGGTGTTTTGCAGTCAAAATTATAAAAATGTATCATTTTAACCTTGATGGATTCCAGACCCATTTTATACTTTTATCCTTAATTTGACTTGGTAACCTTTGAAAAAATGACAAAAATACAAGGCACTGTCTGATTTTTATTTCAAGGTCTTTCGTTTCCCTTTAAATTTTTGCCGATCAAAAGCAACACCCTATGCCATGAATCTCGTCTTGCTGACTTACTTATCCAAGCTCAACCCTCCACCTCACCCAGTTGGTCACATAGGCTTATGTATAACTTACACATTGTTAGTACTGCGTATTCTCAACTCGAACAATTTAAGCTAGTACGTGTCACCCTGCCACGATTTCCATATAATCCCGTCAGATTGGAGGTAAGTAGATGACGGATAGTAAATACCGTTTGGTAATGAATCACCACAATCAGTGTACCACCAGCCTCCACCATACATAATAGCACATTTGGCGCCACTGGAATCACTGTCGGAGTCCAAGGTTGAGAATTGCACTGGAACACCTATCTTTAGTGAATTGCCTGATGGGAAAGAGAAAATAAATTCGTCTTACCGGCGATTGCGAATGAAGACGGTCCTGATTTGAACCTCAGACATGAATTGACCATATGGATATGACGTTACAAGACAAGAAATTGAAGTGAACCCTTTGTACGGTAAGCCCGTAACTAACTGTAGTAAAGATTATATTCATTGTTTTTCCTCTATCATGACGTCAGAGTAGTTTGTCAAGTAGATTGTGACGTCAATGCATATGGTCTATTACAGCAACTAAAATAATAATTCAGGCCTTGAAAAGAAGTTTTTATGACATCAAGTGACCACAAATGTTGTAACGCCTATTGCGTAGAAACTACAACTTCATGTCGAGTGCCTAATCAACTCAAAAATTTAGATCAAATTTTACTTCTTTTGAAAGGTCAGTTTATATGGGAAGTCGTATATGTTTCTTGGATGGGAAATTTACCCACCTCCCTGTGCCTCGGGTAGTGGAACCCTGAACCTTCCGGTTGCTAAGCGTCATCGTTTGAAATGCCACCACCTTTGTTAAACTCTGTCACAGACCACGTCATAAAACCTGGAAGGCTTCAAATGGAGACACATGAATATTCCTTCAACATCTCCTGATAAGCAATCATCCTACATTTCCCCTCTCTTCAAATTCTTAGAACTTAGAATGTAAACAAAGTTGTAAAAGATTTTCAGGTCAAAATTCCTTAGTCTGATACTTTAACGTTACTTGAATTTTACCTGATTTCGTCCGTTCATAAAACGTTACACCAACACTCAAATGTGGTAATTCTCTTTTGTCAATTCCAAGTTCGCATCACTTGAACCAAGTTCGAGAACGAGGCATTACTTTTTAGACAAGTGATGTAATTTGTTATTACCTTACACGTATAGCGTGAGTATGAGTCTCGTACCACACAATCGAACACAAGTCGACTTCATATGACATCAGGTTGGATTCTTTACCTTTTAGACAAGTTATGTCATTCTGTGGTAGCTTGCACCTATGGTATACATTAATATTAGTCTCAGGCCACACAATCGGACACAAGTCTTATATAAGGCTGGTCTTTTTGTAAGTTCATATCATATCAATATAAGATACGACCGGTATTTCCTTAATGTTATGGATTGCCTAGAATTTGGGAAGATAAATTTAGGCCTGTAGAAAATAATGTCCAGATAAAGTCTTTGTGCTGCTTTCAGGGAAAATATTTCAAACTAAAAGATACCATGCGTCGACAGAAATTTGTGTGAAAATGTGGCAGTTTAGATGGGGTAGGCAAACGTTGAAAAATTTATTGCGTCAAAATGTCTCAATCTTTGGGAGAATTCCGAAATATTTGTGTTTCCGGTTTTAATTTCTTTAGCAGTTTGGTGGATCCTATGATTGCCTTCTTATGCTTTTACAATTTTTTTATTTAAAGAATCATCAATTTTCAGAAAATTATTACTCAATTTCAGGTAAATGTTTCTTGAATTTTGGAAACACTGTACAGTTGTATAACAAACTGGTATAACATGAGACAAGAACATTAGTTGAAAATCTTTTCGTTCTCTTTTGAATCAAGTGAAGCATATTTATAACGGATAATGAGTCACATATAAATTGCCTTGACCTGGATTTCTACAGTTTGGAAACTTATTTGCGAGTAACAAGTAACAACTAGGGTATAATTTTTACAATTTGTAATAGAGCCTTTCCATTTCTTGTTCCGATGCAATAAGGAGAACCAATTACTAGAAACCGCCTAAAAATATGCGTATTACCTTTAAACGTACCTAAATCGTACAGCTACTGTATTTGTAGTGAAGTTTTTGG
The DNA here is from genome assembly GCA_009936505.3 of Holothuria glaberrima. Lineage (NCBI taxonomy): Eukaryota > Metazoa > Echinodermata > Holothuroidea > Aspidochirotida > Holothuriidae > Holothuria > Holothuria glaberrima. Next base: position 3,978 of record WURT03173792.1, on the reverse strand, counting down.
AATCTTATGCAAGATGAACTTCAAAACATGAAGCGTATTCTGTATAACCTGCGTAACCTGTCTTCGGTTACCTGCATTTCCAGTTTTAGAGGTTGGAAATGAATAGATTAGTGCCTTCCACGCCGAAGCCTTCATATTGTGATTTTTTTTGACGTCTTCCCAGTCTGTCATGACTACAAGCAATTCGCAATCTCTCGCACTACAAATGGAACCGATTTTGTCCAGGCCCAGCCAAAAAGTTGAGTTGAGATCACCAAAACCAGCCCGGCAATCCAATCACGGTCAAAGGAAATGGAATCATCAATTCTACGTTGAATTACCTGTTGAGATGACACAAGAATACGTTATACGATGATCTATACGCAGTCTTACAAGTGAAGCACCTCCCTGGTCTTACCATACGTGACCCTTCAAATGTACACTACATATTTACACATACCCGCTTTTTTCAACGGCACAAGTAAATGTGGAAGGTGTCAAACGGAAGTCACATTACTTGCTATTATATTTCACAATACGATAGATTAATCATAAGTTGGAAAACACTTCAAGCATTGCCCCATACATTTGTAAGCATGGTTTAATGTGTCTTCTTACCAATAATATTCATAGAGAAAAGAAATATTTCAATTAAGCGGCTGCGATTCAGTTGCTGTTCTGCTTTGTGGTTTTTGTTGTGTTGATGTTTTGATACAGTGGAATTTAGTCGGGCTTCCACAGCAAAGTCTCTGGTTTACATGTATGGAACAAGGTCATGGCTTTGAAGCCTCTGAATTTACTAACAAAAAGGTTGAAGTCCAAAACAGCAATTTATTGATTAAGTTATGCGAATACCGATAAAATCCAGTTTTTTTCAATACTAAAAAACAGGGTAAACTTTTTCTCTACAAGACACATTCATTAATATCGCCCTTTGCTATGTGCATGGTTCCCGAAAATACCTATCCGCAGATTACTCGGACTATCGCCTCTTGCAAATTCCTATCCGGAAATTTTCTATCAGAAAATGTCGATTTATCCGGTGGGTAGAGTTGTTTGCAAAAACATTGTAAGGGTCAAGCTGGAAATTGTGGAGAGTGGAGAATGTCAGGGTGGAAATTGTCCAAGAGGGTTACATTGCCATCATTTACAACACCTACCGTCCATCCGCCTCCGTCTTCATTTAAAGAACAGTAAACAGCAAAAGTACCACAGCTGTTCTGAATTGTGTAAACTCCGTCGATGGGGGATGACGTGGCATAATACAGATACTGATAACACTCCTCTCGTACTTGAATGGGTGAAGTAGACTCTGCTTTTCCTTTTGTAGCGTCTGTTTAAAGAAATAATGAGAGTTACTGATCCAAAAAATTGTTTTAATAGGTTACTAGAATATTTAACATCCTTTTGGTAGACAAGGGTGACTTAATTAATATGAAAATTTTGTTTTGAAAATTTCAGTGGTGACATAGTAGAAGGTACCCTCGGTTAGAAAGCATTGTTGAAAGGTTAAAGACGATTGAAGGTTTTTTATGTTTAGGCTAAGTAATTGTGCTACAAATGATAAGCAAAGGTTTAAAGAGATATAGTCTAGCAGCTTTACACTTTCTTAGGATGCAGCATTTATCATTCCACAATGGTTATATTTTCCGTTCTTTGTGCCCAAAGTTGTACGAAAATTGGTTGTCCCATATCAAATGGTAACCTTACGTTTAAGTTGTAGACGGCTTTTATGTCGTGAAGAGAAAGCGTATCTCAAAATATAACGTTGGTTTAAAAATATGTGGAATTTAAAATGGAAACATGAATATTAATATTTTTCAAGTAGGTAAACAACGGTCCGTTGATATTAAAAAGAGTGATGACGACGACGACGATCATGATGACGACGACCACGACCACGACCACGACCACGACCACGACCACACCACGACCACGATCACGACCACGACCACGACCACGATGAAGATCAAGACGGCAGCAACGCGATGACGGAGGTGATGGCGATGGCAATAGCGAAATCGGATAATAGTTTACCTACTGAGACAGGTTTTACAACGTTAGGCACTGCACATATGGAGGAAGACACAGCTGATTGGATTACAATGTTACGTAGGATGGCTTCTTATTCAACATTTTAGCTATGTGATATATTTCCAGTTTGGTTGCTCGTGGATGAAAACTCCAGCTCATGCATAGGAGCCGACCAGCCATCATTGCTCTCAAATGTCACACCTTTATTGGCAGTCTCTTTGTAAATGATCTATGAAATTTTCGGACCTCTGAAGTACTGGGTTTCTGTTATAGCCTAGCCAGACACTTAAATTTAGAGTGAAAAGTGGGGCACGACTACATTTGTGGGGCAGAGATAAACGGTGGACCCTAAAATATAGAACGATTTTTTTTGCAATTCTGCAATCCGATGCATTGGTACATTTGTGACAAAATTTTGGCAAGTCTTTTTGACCGGGGGGGGGGGCAGTGCGACCCTCTGCTCAATCTGACTACGCTCCTTAACTAATTGTCCTTATATTCTCTTAGTTTTGACATGTCACGTCTTATACGAGAGTACTGATTTTACTCGGGAAGAATTACCCATGCAATATTTGGTGTGTTCCTATCAATTTAATGACGTCCCAATAAAATGTTTCGGATTTTGATTACTGATTTAATTGTCCTTCTTTATTGATAAATCTTATTATTATTGGTTTGTTGGGGATAATAATTATTTATTGGCGATACAAAAAATCATACTCCGTTGTTGTAAACTTGGAGGCTATACTTCACCTGACACTGTAGAACTTTGTTGAACGGCGAGAGAAGCTGTTTCTGATTCCTGCAGCATTGCTTCTATAGATAACATGGACGCAGGACCTGAAGTAATTTTAAGGTAATTTTAAATTGTAACAGGCTGCTTATTCCCATACCATAATATCATACAGCATCGTTTAACATTTCAGGAAACTGAGTGATATTGTATATTTTGTTAGCATTGAGAGAACGTTCTAAGAACTTGTTAGGATGTTTGGGCAGAAGAAGTGGGGTTTGTTCCAAAACTACGTCCAACATGGCGTTTCTAAAAACACTGACTATATTTGACACAGTACAAAGTTAATGGGAACTACCGTGAACTACCAGTAAAAGAGAAGACATTTTTTAATCTATAATAGAAAAGTAAATGATTTGCCTGGAATTGCTGGACATGTAACCAGAAGCAAGTATTACCGCGTCTGAAGTAGCAGTACCCTAACAAAGAAATTATTATGTTGACAATCAGGGGCGTAGCGAGGGTGGGGGGTGTAGAGATCATGTTTTGGCGACAGATCTGGTGATGCGTAAAACGAACGCCTTAAGGCCCCTGGTGGGGTCCAGTGGTAAAGCCCCGATGGGGGCCCAGGGGGAAAAGCCCCCGGAAGCGCTGAGGTTTTAGCATATTTCTGGGTAAAAAATTAAGTCCCAGGATAGTTATATATTGATTCATGATACATTGATCAATGCAAAGACTCCTAATAATTTGAATGTGTTAGGCTATGTGTTCAGCATTTGAGCACTAGACTCGTCAGGCGTTCAAATACGGTAAATGTTTAAATAGGCATCCGGCGTTCAAAAATGGAGAAGTGTTCAGAATCTTAACACTAGCGTTCAAAATATGCTTCTAACGCCAGTATGCATTCCATTGGCGTACCCAGGATTTCTCTCAAAGGGGTGCCATACAGTAAGTCGTGTGATCGCCGGCCTGGGAGAGGGGTGTAAGCGGAGGGGGTTCCCCCTCCTTTTTGAAAATTTTTGAAAAATTAGGTGTCCTTACATGCAATCTGTTGCCAAATATGCTACATTTGAAAGTAGAATTTGTGTTAAAAAAATTACTTATCTTTAGGAACTAAATAAAAAAACTTAGTGGCATCAGTGAGGGTCGGAATGACTCAATGCCCCCTGCGTACGCCACTGATGCGTTCTATATCGGTTACATTTTGGTGTTCAAAAGTTGAACGCCTGAGT
>WURT03173781.1:0-10416 GCA_009936505.3 Holothuria glaberrima | reverse complement strand
AAGAGAAGTTGTTTTCCATCCACGTTTTCCATTGGCTTAAAATTGGCAATGATATGGTCCACGTTTTTTTTTTTTTTTTTTTTTTTTTTTTGGTTGGGAAGTGACTTTCTTCAAGTTATGAGCCCTGACGTTAGGGGTAAGAAATAAGATCAAGGGTAAACACTTCCTCCAACGTCAGGGTTGCCCTGACTACCCGGATATTAGGATTGATTGTAAAATGGTACTCTAAAATTTGTTAGTGTTTGTCTGGGACCTTTTGATATGCGATCAAAATATTAGACATCACTGTAAACGGAATGGTCTATGTTCTGTTAAGAATAGATTTTTCTCTTAAAAAAATTGCAAATAAATCCTAAAAAGTGCGTCAGTATGCCCCAGTCCCCTTTACGTATACAAAGAAAAATTTTGTACGAAACTGTACGAAACCATGTATCATTTTGAAAATGGACTACACAAGTTTCCTCAGGAGCTGATGATGTGAAGTTAAGCACTATTGATCGGAACTACATGGTACCTGACATCCAAAATGAATATAAATTAACATTGAGGTTCAGCTTTGGGATCGACTAAAAAAGAAAGTGGTGCCGTAAAAGAAATGGCGGGTGGTGGGCCGGAAAGTCCTCCCTCAGGATCCGGGCCTGTACACACACCCATACATCTGTACATATACAAACCATCGTTATTTCATGGATTCCTTACGCCTTCGGCAAGGAGTCAAAGGGTTAAGGCATAATAGATACCCTTACCTTATACGTCTTTAGAGATTCTAAAATAATTGGTCCAAAACCGTTCTTTGAAAGACTGGTAGAAATGCTTCTATACAGAATTCTGATCTGCTTTATAAAAATTGGTACAAAATTATATGTGTACCCAATTCAGTGTTTCCGCTAAGCCCGTATGACACGACTTTGACAGGAGGACGACAGTTCCTGTAAGACTCTGGTAATCACATACCCGCCGACTCAATAGATCCCGACGGGGACCCTGGATAGGATCAATTACCACCTACGGTAGCAAGTTCCTTAAAGATAAACAAAGATAATTGTTCTGCTAGCTAATGCAAACGATCTTCTAGCTCACTGATAGGAGAAAGTAGGGGATTACAGGGGACTATTGTTGGATTGTGGTTTTGGACTAGATAAGTGATTTGAAAACTTCTTCAAAGGACTTGTCTGCTTAATGGACGCAGTGGCTCTCGGAAAACTGAAAAAAGAGGGTTACAGATTTTCCCAGAATTGAAAAAAAAATAATAATGTGACATCGAAAAACTAGTGGATAATGTTCCATCAAATCACTGTAGATATAAAATCCATTTCACGTTGCGATACCCTACTATGCCACGCTGATTGTTGATATCGAGGCCTAGCTAGCTATATGTGTTCACGTAACGGCAGCATGCACTAGCTGCAATGTATCCTAAATATACTTGCCCCCTATCTCGTGAGCGACGTTTACACATGCTACTCGGCTAGCTCCCTATAGTTGACTGAAAGTTATTGCCATACATCGTTAATTGCACAGCATGGTCACAACAGTGAAGAGGTAGACTGAGCTACCACTTGGGCGACTTGATAGAACAGTGTATTATCCCAAATAAAATATTTGAAAGCTAAAAATTGAGTTTTTACCTCTTTCATAATATTTTGGTAACTAATGAAAAAGATGTTACCTCAGTAGTGAACGCCTGACCAATTACAAAGTAGATCTTGGGAAAATCCAATGCAAATTATGTAGCAGGTGTTCCACTCGAGGTGGTGTCAATTTCGTCTCCTGAGGCATCACATGGCATCCGGAACCCTTGAGCTTCCAGGGCCCTAAAGTGGTTCCTGAACCTCGGATAATGGGGCTTCGCGTTCCGCACTCGCCAACAGTGCGTCAACAGGTCAAGAATTGCAGTCAATTTGACACAGTGGTAAATTTCTTAGAGGAAATACTGATACGCATTCAAAACTGCAATTAAAAGCTTATTCGAAATCTAAACAGAGAAAGGCACCTGAGGCAGCATGATCACCACATTTTTTAACATAAGATTTAAAGAATGACGAATGCTCTAATCTATAAAACTCCCTTTCATGAGCACAATTTGATTATAACTTATCGGATTTTGGAGACCAAACTTTATTTTTATATAATCCTTGTCAACATGTGCAATAATTCACCAAACTTTTTAGAAACCGGTCGTTGATCTTTTCACAGTTTTGAGATGTGAGAAAAAAATTCTCTTCCTTGTTAATCAGAATAGTGATCTATAGGGGAGGAAAAGAAGTGAAAACCAGTACAACTTTTTCGTTCAAAACTGTTTTACAAATTTGGTGAGGAATCCACCTTAAATCGTTGTTAATTTATTTGAAAGTATCAGTAATGGTGAATGCGTACGTTCGTTTAAAGTGTTTGTTCCTGAGAAATTTTTTGATGGTTTCAACAAAGTTTTCTGTTAAAGCTATGTGAACTAACATTCCTACTTTAATGGTCTTAATGAAACTTTTATCTCACTTTTAATATTGTATTGATTATTTCAAGCTCTTGTTACCCAAAAACTCTCACAAGTTATGTTAAAAAATGAATTTCTTTTCTGTATATTGAAAACGTATTTGGTGTTTTTTTTTCTTCGTTGTAGCATGTGTAGCTCTAGATATAGCAATAATGCTTTTGAGCTTAAAATCATACGAAGTATTTTCAATTGCTGTCCTGACATCAGAAAGCTGAGATTTGATAGAAAACGAAAGACGAGACAAGTTTTCGAGTAATCTTTCATATCTTTTGTGCTGAAAGAAAAGGATTTGAACATAAAATAAACACCGAACTACACTGTATGAGGCTTTGTGAGCTCCACCAACTGAGTTTTTCCTAATAATGAGGAGGAACTCAGTTGACTAAACTTTAAAAGGTCCATGCAGCAAGTTACCTCATTTCTCGTAAGTTATCCCAACATATTTCCCACAGTTACCTGTGGGTTATCACCGGTGTAGCTATATAACGTTTCAACAATCGTTGCTGTGAAAAAATCAACGGGTATTTTGCTTCATTTTTTACTCCCTAAATGAATTGTCAGAGCAACATCTGAACCAATCAAAGGATTGAGTTATAAGAAGTGGAATTGGTGAGATAGATAGAAGTAACGAAAAAATCTAATCTCCAATGGTTTAAATCGTTCATGTTGGAATGCCATGTATTTTTATTTACAGGTAGGATTCAATCCCCACCCCCATATTAAACAAATCTAGTTTTTCACCACATGAAACATTTTACCCCAGAACAAAATTAAAGTCACCATCACATGTGATTGAGTTCCATTCTTGGTTATTTATTTAATTATCAATGAATGACACAAGTTCATCTCTGTTAATATTATGACTGTACACATTTAATTCTTTAAAAGCAATATTATTCATATAAATATTAAACATAATGAAACATCCATCATCTTCAGCAACACTGATTAAGAAGAAGCAATGGATAAAACTACAATACAACGCCTTCATTCACTGAAGTACCTTTTGAGAAGAAAATACAACTCTTTCAATCTGCTGGTATCAGCAGAAGTAAAAGGCGTCTCTCGCAAAGGAAGAAAATCGTAATTCTGCCCATGTAGTGAATAGTTTTCTACCAAACTTACTGTCTCCTATGCCCGGTGTGCTAGAAGAGTACACGTTGTACTTTGAGATTGAATAAATCCAAACATGTATGATGTTCCAATCTTATTTAAAATAAAACTTTTGGAGATGAAACAAAAATCATGAAAGAAGGACTGTCACACAACAATCGCTAACGACTGGTTGAATTTGCTTTCGTAGGTGATACGCGATCTCGTTAGTCTGTCATCAGTTCTTATATAACATATATTTCCCTGAACCATTTGCTCCGGTGAAGTCACACTATCAGAGCTGTAGGAAGCATGCTTCGTAATATCTTGAAAGTTCCTTAAAGGCGTAATTGTTTTTGTTTATTTAGTAGAAATTCATTCGTTGTTATAGAAACAAGTTCAAAACTTAAATGGGACGAAGCAATAAAGATTGCCATGGCTAAATGTGCAGGCATATAAGGAGAAACATTACTAACATTATCATGATTGGCATGAGAAAAGCTGAAGATTTGCGTATCAGAAAACTAAATTCGAAGTGATTGTTTCCATTAATGAACAGATAGAATAAAGGCTCATGCATTCCTTGTTGAAAAAATGTTTTGTGGCACCAACGAGCTAGTCCGTAATAGTTCTATGGTGGAACTAAGGTTTATCCCTCAAAATTTTCCTTCTTGAGGAAGCTTGTTTTACAATATTCCCACAAATTGACCCTTGATCTCCACCCAAACACTGGGTTCTTGTTAACAACACTGTTCCACAATTCTACGTATTAGATCCCTCACGTTTGCTCACGAGGTCTTCAAAATTTGCTCGTTTTGACCTCAAATGACTTTTGACAGTCACCAAAAACAATGAACAGAATATGGAGTAGTAATACCTTTTACGAGATATCGTATCACGAGGTTTTCACCGTAAGTGCTCTTGTGACTTCAAAAGATATTTAACGGCAATAGCACTTTATAAGGTTTTGCTAGTTTCACCGCCACCGACCTCAGATGGCCTTTGAACTCTACCGAAAATATCAAAGTAATTTTCTTAAGTAAATGGCAAATTTATATTTCAAAAATGAAAAGTAACAGAAAACAAAATGAATAACAAAAAAAAAAAACCAAGTTTCTGAATGGGATTTAATTCTGGGAGGTCAAAAAATACGAAATCGAGCACTTTTCACTATGCCATCAACATACACGTTTAAGGAATTTGTCAGAGACTACATTCAATGACGTTACAAATGCAGAAAAATTTTCATGTTTAAGAGGTGAAAACCGTATCTCAATAGCATGTGGCGTTTAGAAAATAGTTATATTCAAAAGAGTGCAATATTGTTTAGAGATAACGTGCATAACAGGAAATATATGATGTCATTGCCGCACGTTAATTAGATAAAGTATTGGATTTCTTTATTACATTGACGCCACTGTAGGGAATATTTAACAACTTTGTGTGCCTCAGAATACATATGGTGTAGTTTTTATGCTAAATCTACATGGGAAGATATTCAAATATCCCGTCACTATCAACTTTTAAGGACGAACCGAATATTCCATTATAAAGCAAACAAAAGGATACTGATGCAATGTACCAACTTTAAATCACATTTTTACCTTAGTGAGAACTGGGGGTACTTTTGGACAGAAATAACCACGGTCTTTAAAATAAAATATAATATGTTGAGTTAGGTAAGGAGTATTGCTACATGATTTGAAGCGCATGAATTTAATTTTTCTTCTTCACGTGAGACCCTACTTTTTCTGGCTAAGAGCCGAAGAGCGAAAGCCAAACGTTTACACCCGAATGAGTTCTGCTCTCCAAAGGGAAAACTTCAACTCAACATGAAGGAGTATCCTCCCCTTTGGCTAGCACTTCTGCGTGAGACCTTTATTAAAACCACTTAAATATGCCTTTAGTGTGTTATATTCCACTCCACTATCCATACAAGTCCATCGTTAGGTAATTAAAACTAGAATTACTCATTAATCTACAATGGGCAATTTTTGGTTGGGTAAGACTCATTGAGAGTATGTTGGTCAAACTGCCGAAAAGCTTTCATCGAACAGCTGGGTATTTCTCCGCCTTACTTATCTTTTGGGCAATGAATTACTAATTAGCACAGTGTTTGCATAAAGTTGGGCAAATCGTTCGCGGTGGAGCAAAAACACACGTTGATTCGATTTTGATTAAAGTTTTCTTCGGATAGTAAGAAATTGGTTTGATGCACTGAAAATTCCTTTTGGAATCTTTCACATTTGTAAAAGCAGAACACTCTTATATTCTGTTTGGTCGCAGAAGTGGGCTCGTTTTCTATAATTTTTTTTTAAATAGTGCTACAAACTATCACACGTTTTTGTGAAATTCGACAGGTGTTACAGAGCGGGAAACGTCTATCCAGTGAGAGTCAATAATATTGGGCGTTCTCTTTCATGTCCGAAAAGTTGTTGATATATCAGAAAATTTTTATAGCTTATTCAAGGGTCGTCGAGTGGCAGAGTGGTATATTACACCTGCTGTACACCAATATTTCACATGTGCATGGTTTCGAATCCCCCTCGATGTACGTTGGTTTTTCCGGCTTTCCTCCCATTTGGCATAGGCTTGCCTCTAAAATCGGTTGTCCAGCCGACGAAGTCGGTTGCGCGCCGGACTGAAGCACCTTCGGGTGAACCAGTTAACTAGCCGACTTTGCTTTTAGCTTATTTATAATGCAATATTACTATAGTGCTATGTGACTCAGCAGGAACTTTTATAGTACTAGCTTTCCGGCCTTTTGGCTAAAGGTCATGTGTAGTTTTCGTTCTTTTCAACCAGTCAAGAACGAGACCATTCATGGCAGGCATGATGCAGAGATTGGTCATGTTCAGTGTAAGTTGTCCCTTGGGGACGTAGCTCCTCTGGGGAGCGGAACTCCTTCGGGTCGGAGTGAACGTTTGGGTTTCACCCTTCGGCTTTTCGCATGCATACATACATACATACACACACACTTGCAAGCGAAATTGTATACATTTCTTTCGCCTTCGTGAAGGAATTATCATGTCATAATAAATTACAAGAGAACACTGACATTTGACAAGTAAGTAGTTTGTAGGATTTTAAGTTTAGATCTGCAACCACATAAACTAGCTCACCGTTTATCTATATTTTAATCACACAGTTGCCAGCACATCACGAGGCAGTCAGCAGAGTCCGGAGTGAGTACCACAGATTTACTATTACAATTGTAATTATGAAAAATCTGTTCTTAAACTGTTGACCGAGAATTCCACTTTTTGTTTGTTTATTCATGTCTTTATTGAGCTTCTGTGCACATTATTTATAATATTTGCATTCATGGAAATCTACAAATTATTACAGTCTTGTCTATCCTTGATTATTATTTACGTAACAGTCATTCAGAGCAATACATGCATACCGCATCAGTTACATCTATCATATTGATTGCCTTTGAAATCAGTTATGCAATAATAACCTTTTCTCCCTTGAATAAAATCATTCCAACCAGTTGCGTTCAAGTATACAAAATTATTAGATATTTTAACAAAGCACTTGTAAAGTAATAAAAGGCAGAACACTCCCTTGAAGAAAACAAACGGAACTGACTTCCAGTGCAGAGCAGAGGTATTGAAAATAGTATTTACCTTAAGATCACACAGTCCAACGACCACCTGAGAACTTAAATGCCTCTCCACCCTAAATAGGAGCAAGCCCAAATTCCTAACCATGCTTACATGAATCAACTCTAAAAATGTACGTAATACATTCAGATGTGATATTGGTGCAAGTTCCTCTGAAAGTTGGAAATATAAGATTGCTGTTTCAACATCATCTTGAATTACAAACGTTATCCAAGTACATTAAAATGTCTTTCCTTCTTCCCGTTTGTCCTTCTAAATTTTTTTGTCCCTTCAGTAGTCCCAGCTATCATTTTTTGAGCTATCATTTCCTGCTATAATGGCACGGGCTTTTCCCAGCAGGAGGCTACCAACAACTATATTTCGAGACAAGAAGTGGCGGTAGGAGTAGGAATTTGAAAAAGAATCTCACTCAAGCTGACATGTTATAATGAGACAACGATGCATAATGTGTTGGTGTGACCGCGCTCAAACAGCATTATGGAACTAGTTTAAGGAAAAGTTTATTTTCACTATACAAATATTATCAATATGCTAATCAAAAGTTATAATACAGAGCTTAATAATTCGCTCCTTTTTTCATAAAATTTAATCTGGTGGGGGAGAAATTTTTGTTTAAGCAATTGTCTTTTGTCAAAATGTGAGTGAATATATCCCCATTCTCCCAGAATATACACCTGGTGCCGGCAGCTCCCTGATCCGTCTGTGCTCAACGGCGTGCATACAAATAGAGATTTACCATAAATAAGTTTAAAGAGTTAGGAAACGGGAAAGAAGTCTTGTGTCCCTGATTGGCACACATCCCTTAATTTTTAGAAATTATGAATTTATCCCCTTATCGAAAAACTACCCAATCAATACCAAAATTGCTAAATTTTGTGAAATTTCTGGAAGTGTCAACCTCATGAGTACCAGAAATCATGCATGTTTCATAGAAGTCTCTTAACAATTACTTTCTTGTTTTTTAAGGACGTCATCGAAAAAAAAATGTGTGAAGGGTTTAAAGGTAAGAAACCGAAACGAGATAAAAAGATATTAGTAATCAATGTTGTTGCAGGATGTTCGAGGTGAGAAAGCGTCCAAGGATTGGAATGAAATTTCTTGAGTATCTAAGTTCAATAACATGAAAGCAATTATTCATGTATATTTTAGTTAGTCTGTAGTGTGCGGTAATAGGGATGATTATCCCACTGATTTTGCTTTATGAGTTTTCAATATAAGGTTAAAAGTTATAAGCACTTATTTTTGTCCTACATGTATTTGTACCGAAATTTTTCAGCAAGCTCCAGTCTGTCCATATTTTAATACCCCTCCTATCGGTTCTAGCAAAATACAAAAAAAAAAGAAAAAGAAAAAAACAACTGGGGATTCCAGCTGATGCATTTCCTCTCGTTGTTGAAGTTCAGCTTAGGAGGGGTCATTTGAAGCACTATATAACGGTTGGATTATGTAATGCAACCTTCAAGCAAGTAGTAAGATTTTTTTATTTCTTGCCGACGGCAGGCAAGGCATCTATGACATAGTCATGTGATGTTTGTTTGTATTGGTGTATGGGCAGTTCCAAGCGTTATACCGTGACATTTAGAAGACTTTTTCAAGAGCGAAGTGGGTCTATTACACACACTTCATTACAAATCACTGAGCAAATGACACAACATAACAACTGAAGCTATGGTCTCTCACAATATGTTATTTTTTTCAATGATCTTGTCTATTAATGAAGTATGGATGATAAATCATGGTCGTTATACCATGGACGTGAAATGGACATGACTTTTACACCCAAAAGTGTATGCACAAAACTCTGTGAAGTTTCAAATGTGGCGAAGTTGGAAATACTCTTGTCATTTTCTGTAATGTCTTAGCTACATTATGACACCAAACATGTGATAACTGATTTATTAATTGAGTACAATATGTAATGAAAACTTAACAGTGGAACTGTTATACCGTGACTGTTATACCGTGACAATTGAATCTCCCACACAAAGTCAATGTAAAATCATGGCATGGGTGGGAATGACTGAAGAATTGTTTTATGTACCAGTGGCCTTATTGGTCCAAAGTTTCTCAAATCTTTCTGATGATATCTTTACTAAATCGTAAACATTTCTAATGCATTAAATCAGTAATTCTTGAATTTTGTGAGATAAAAAACAGATTAGCAGAGCGTTATACCTTGACACCGAGACACAACATAGTGAAAGTTTACATTTAATCTTAACAATTACTACTTTTGAAAATTTCAAAAATTAACATGTGACACCGTATCTAAAACTAAATGCAAATAACATTACATAACCTTGATATTTTTCACTCTCTCCAACATGGTATCTAATACTGCTATGTACAGTCCACATGTACAAAGTAAAACTTGTAACTGAGAGAAACATTACAGAATTTGCAGATAATCAATCTCAAGTATAATATTGCCAACTAATTTTCTCTCAAAGATATTATTCCTTGATCATAGAGTGATCAATCTGAAAAGTGAAAACCATAGCAGTTTTCATAAAATCCAAGGTAAATGTAATTTAGCAAATTTATACCATCTTTAATGGTCAGACCCCCCCCCAGTGGTTGTGTCAAAGTATTTGGATGAAATCAGTGATGTGGAGCATTGTTAATTAAAGAAAGTCACTTGTTATTGCAAACTGCAGTTTTGGTAGAGGGTGGACAAAATCCTCAACTTCTGCTCTTCAATTGACATCAAATCCAAAAGATGCAGAGAAGCTCATATAAATACAGCATATAGGGAGTTTTTTATTACACATTAGGGCCTTGTATACTGAACAGTGAACAGAATACTATGCCCTTAAGCAATATAGCATGAAGTGTTTTAGGCAGCTGTGGGAGGGGCTAGAAGTGAGTACTGTAGGATGGGAGAATTGGGACTGTCTGGGTGATGAATATCTCTCTTTAAATCACCTCAGTGATTGTTCCCACAATATAGAGTTCCACAGTAAGTAAAGTGTGCTAGCTAAATCACTGTGATGTTCTGTACATTTTTAAATCTGAGAATTTTTTTTTTAATCCATTATCTAGTCACATGTGTCCAGCAATGGACTAATTAGTGTTTCAATAGGATACGGGAGTGGAAACAATGTCTGTCTATGAATGTTGAATGTGTATGTAACTCGTCATAATTCCCATCATGGTAAATTGCTTCTTAATAATTACTGCTTTTCACTGTGGCAGTCTCTGCCT
>WURT03173748.1:0-10416 GCA_009936505.3 Holothuria glaberrima | reverse complement strand
GTTGAGTGCAATGAAGGAAGTGGATGCAGAGGGTGGGATCACTTTATTTGCACAGATCTTGTTGGTACTGAAGAACACCTTGTGGAAACAATTACTTGGTTGTGTGAAATCTGCAGATAAAATTTATACTACTGAAATTGAATTTTTTTTCCAACAGAGTTGACAAAATAATCAGAATAAATACTTCAAAATTGTATGGATAGTAGTAACAGAAACTACAGAACTCTATAAATGCATATGATAAAGGGTGGTGCAATGCTGCCACCTCTTTTTCTTTTTTTTTTAATCTTAATCATTTTTACTTCATAGTACTTACAACCCTTCATAATACTTACAATCACCAGGAAGCCTAACTCACCTGGTAGCTTTTTTTTTTCTGCAAGGAATAAAAGATCAAAGTTTTGAATGTTTTTATTGTTACAAGATGGAAAGAAGAGACAGAAAAGAAACAGTGTTTTTTTTTTTTCGTCATTGGCATCACTGTTTAAGACATTTGCTGACTCGATTGTAGTAGGGACTGATTGGGAGCTGACTTGGACTGGGGACTTGATGCTGACTGAGGAAATAGGTAGCAGCAGAAAAAAATAGTGTTGAATTAGACCTTACAAGATGAAAAAAGATGACAAGACAATGACATAGGCATATATCTCATCCTAAGGCAGTGGTACAAATAGATATAGACCTACCACAGAGAACTTCCACAACTTGAAGCACCAAAGCCCATCCCATACAGTGTTGTTTAAAATGCAGGTTTAAAGGACAACCCATCTCCAGAAAAGTATTACTTCTCCCTGTTTAAGCCCCCCCCCCCCCCCCCCCCCAAAAAAAAGGCAATTCCCAGCTCTCTAAAAATCCATCATCCTGGGAAGACGAAAAAAGAAACGATATTCAATTAAGGGAACAATCATGAACAGGCCCACGAATTTGGAAGTTCAAGTGAATGCTGGAGCTACAACATGATTTCAGCATCCTAGTGGGTGACATAATGTGCAAGATTCCAGCTAAATTTCAACTGGCAAAGGTAAGTTGTAATAAGTTTTTTACTTAAGTTGTATGTGCATTTTGGTCCAGTTTATGTCCATGGTGATGAAAATATCAATTTGCTGACATGTTTATTGGTCTTATTTGCATATTTCTACAAAAATCGTCTGAAAATACCCACGTTTGTCCGACAACACCCAAATGGTGTATATGTTTTGAGTAGGACTTTTGGCCTGCGTAACGATTGAAGTATTACTCATGTGTATGCGTATATATAAGCACTGAGTAGCGGTTACTTCTCTAGTAAGGCAACAACGCTGGCTGGCTTACATCCGAAGTAATCGTTAATTATTCTCCAACAACGCCCGAAGCTACCCTACATGGCTACCACTTAAAAGGTAGTTGTCAACAATATGTCTGTGAAAGTTTTATATGTAGTTTGTTAATTGTGTTATGCAAAATCACAATAAATTGCAAACACTGAATAAATGAGTTAGTTCTTTATAAAAGTTGATAACAAATTGATGTCTAAAGTGTACCCATTAGTTATACCATACTTTTGAAAGATAAGTTGTATCACATTGAGTGTCATGGTAAACAACCCAACCAGCATATATATGTACTCAAATGTGTTTGTTTGTCCAAGTTGAAAGTAATATTCCAGAAATATATAGCTCTATGCCGAGTGTGATAAATACTCAGTATAATCCTCCACGCTTACCAACAGTTGAAGATGAGTTAAACTTTTGGCCTCGGGTTTTTATTCAGCCTCAGCTTTTTATTCATTCTGTATCACTTCCACTAGTATGGAAATTTCATCATGGGGAATGCAGGTAGAGTGAAAATAAAAGTTACCATAACATCTCACTTGCTTCCTATATTTCTTTCATCAATCAAACTTGGCATTGGAGCACAGTAATGAAATAGTTATTAATTAAGACAGTGTGAACACAGCTTTACTGCTGCAATTCATTGCCATGGTTCTTTAAGGCAAATTGTTATCATGGCAATGTTTATTTTCTACAATGTTAACACCACCCTCCTCGAAATTATCCAATTACATGTTTCATGAGGAGAAAATTGCCTCATTTGTTTATGTGCAGTGCACTGTGGTGTGCAAGCAAATGGAATAATAATTGTATGTTTGTGGTGTAAGAGCCACCCTCACACAATTTTGGTGTTTAGTACTGTATACTGATGAATTTTTCTATTCTTTTCTTGGTATAAGGTTATATTCTGTCCAGAAGTTGTCATGCAAACTAGTAAGAATCTTATGAACATCTCCTCTATCTCAAGACATGAAGCATGGATCAATACCTCACATCTACATGTATTACAATGAGATGTCAGTACCCTAGCTAGCTATTGCTTTACATGTTGGAGGTCAAAGGTCATCTGAGTAACCATGGATTCAAACTCTGAAACATGAACACAGTGTCTCAAGATATGTACACTGATCACTTTCCATATCTGGCATGTGGATGAGTAGACTATAACATTGAGTAGCAGGACCCTATTCTTTTTGGTAAAGGTCAGAGGTCACTGGAGGTCAAATTTTGATCTTGTTCACATATTATCTCAAGGTAGGGATCAAAGATACTGTACTTCTCATACATTGTGTGAGGATGCATAACATTGTTCAGAATAGTACAGGACATGCACTGCCATTTAGGAATATAAAAAGTCTAGTGAAATGAAGTCATCAAACTCTCAATGCATTTTTGCATTCTGGTTTAGAGATTAGCTTCTTGTTTTTGTCTGCTGTAGGAGATACCCACAGGACTTTTCTACATAAAAAATCTCACTTAACAGTTTTAAACAGTTGTTGCACATCAGCATTTGCTAAATGACATGTTGAAAGTTGCCTTAAGTTTGAGTCTTTCTGCCTATGATCTGTTTTCATAGTAAGCTGATTATTCTTATAGTTCTGATATTAATATTACAAATTAACTAATACACCTTGAATATTGTTCTTTCAAAGATTCCTCTCAAAAATAAATTTGTTGCATTAAATCAATCTCTGTTGTCTTTAGTATAATTCTGATATGGTTGCTACTACTGCTGTTGCCTACATGGTACTAGGCCATTCATGGCATGTTCCCTGATCAGTCTTTAGTGCTCTTTTCAAAACTCGCTGCTGTGGTACGTCATGGTAGAGCTTGGTAGGTGTACACTCAGATTTGTCTCATTATCAGGGCATGCCTCGAGTACTCATTCACGAGCCCTTCCGAATATTCCACCACAGTGACCAACCAATCTGATTTAGAGTAACAAAGAGAGTAGGTTTGCTGGTAGCAGAAACAATAAAAAGCAGTCGAAAGTACTGTGAGCAAGGAAGTAGCTAAATCTGTATGCTTGGGGATAGTCTTCTGGTAAGACTTCATGTACATGTTGACCGGCCGAGGCCTAACCCTCAATAAAAATTACAGCAATTAATACACCCTGGACCAATGACCTTACGATGAAATTGCAACAGCAGAAAAAGTAACTCCAACTTGGAAGTTTACATTTCCCCTAAAGTTCTCAGGTTGAATTTGGCCTTAAGTAAAAGAAGTGACAAATAAAAAATATAAAAGGGAAGCCATAATAAAGACCTGAGCAAATCTGGTCTGCATGGTGATACTGCAGTTGTAGATAAAGCTGTTTATGCAAAACTTTTCCGAATGTATGTCAAAACAAGAGGTATGAAAAAAAATGTGGGTGGCCCATCTCCCAGTTTTTGATATAACACTTCTCAAGGACCTGGATCAAGACAATCATTGCAGAAAGTTCTATAACTTTCAGAATGGCTGACTTCATATAAGTTGCCCAGATGCACAAATGTAGTTGTTTAAGCCATGTAGAGCCCGGGGTTGATTTAACTTCTGAAGGTCCAGGAATAAACTAAATTTGGGGATCCCAACTAAGCATGCAAAGAAAAACCGTGAACATTTTGATCATTTTTGGATGAATAAATATTTCCTGTTGTAAAACACTGGCATTTTTCACATTGAGAAAACTGGTAATTGAATTGGAACCTGCCTTCATTCATCCCTCTATAAAGTCTTGACAACCACAATTTTGTTCAGAGATTTTGTCTGAAAATTTACCATTCCAGTTCACATAAAACATTTCTTCAAAAAAGACAGAGGCTTCAAAACCACACCAAAGATAAGTTATTTTAAATTTCTTTTATTACATATTAACCTTTTAATTTTTCTTTTTAATGACAAAAACATTTAGCCCTGAATCATAAAAGTTTGTTGAACATCATTTCTCAGTACCTTAAGCAAATAAAATAACTTCTGTTGCAAGTATATATACTTTCTGAAAGCATGTTATACATATTCTACACCAAAACTTCACCACTAACTTTACATAAGCACAAATACATGACCCTGGTACTGCAATCTACTTTGAAAGAAACCCTCAGACTTTGACAATTTTTATCATTACAAATCTTAAATATAAGGCTCTCAAAGAATTGTGAAAATAAAATTGACTTTTCTAGGACAAAATCAGGACTTTTTTATGGCCACCTTTTTCATTCTTTATTGCATTTGGGAGTGTATAAAGCACACATTTCACAGAAAATAATAGCAGCCATGCTAATAATTACCATCAGCAAGATGGCCTCCTCCACCTACAGGCATCCCATCTACCAACATTATAGCAATGTCACCTGTAATTTGAAGCAAAAATCTGGGTTCATTTTCACACAGTGGTAGGCAGATAATATGTATCATATGTGGAATTGGAAAGATCAATAACTTTTCCATGATTTCTCTTAAAATATTTATCAGAAATTCAAGAGTCTGGGAGTCAGCTAGGCTCATCCCATATCTTATACATGAAGAAGGTGATGGATGAAAGCAACTGACATTTTCCCCCTGTTTTTGGTTTCAATGTAAGAGAAACCTATGCATTCATGATGGCGTGTGTATGTATGTGTTTGTGACACTTTGCTTGTTAACGCGATTTCTCTAGAAGGGAAAGTCTGACAACTGTCAAACTTGGTACATAGATGCCCCATATTGCATGGAAGAACCCTATTGTTTTTGGCGGGGGTCAAAGGTCTTCTGGGGTCACCAGGGGTCAAAGTCCAAAAAACTGGTTACCACGATATCTCAAGGTACGAAGCTTGGATTGATTTCAAACTACGTATGTAGATGCATTATAGTAAGAGGAAGAACCCTGTTGTTTTTGGCGGGGTCAAAGGTCATTTGGGGTCACTAGGGGGTCAAAGTCCGAAAACCTTGTTAATATGAGATCTCAAGTTAGGAAGCTTGGATTGATTTCATACTTAGTATGTGGATGTGTTATGGTGAGAGCTAGAACCCTATTGTTTTTGGCAGGGGTCAAGGGTCATCTGGAGTAACCAGGGGTCAAACTCTGAAAACCTTGTTTACACAATATCTCAAGTTAGGAAGCCTGGATTGATATCATACTAAGTATACATGTAGATGCATTATGTTGAGAGAAAGAACCCTATTGTTTTTGGCTTAAGATAGCATTTGATAAGCAGTTGGTTAAGCCACATCTTGATTATGCTGTTCAGGCTTGGAATCCTTTTTATGAAAAGGACAAGTTTCTTTTGGAACAAGTTTAGGAGAGAGCCACTCAGCTTATTCCTGAAGTGCATAATCTCCCTTATCATTATAGCCTGGCTCAAATGTCTGGGACTTACTACTCTTGAGTTAAGAAGGATTAGAGGGATATGCTGCAGGTTTTGAAGTTCCTTTCTGGCAGGAATTCTCTTAGAGGTAACTACTTAGAGGTTTGTGCTAAATCCTGTATTCAAGGCCATTGTATGGAGCTGGTGAAGTATTTCTCTAGGCTTGACATCAGAAAGTTCAGCTTCTCTCACAGAGTTGTCAATGAGGGGAACAGTCTGCCTGAGTCAGCTGTTAATTCCACTTCAGTCAATTGCTTCAAGATAAATATTGACAAGTTTGATTGTGACTGTGGCAGAATCTGATTGTAGTACATGGGTTTTGTTGGCCCTATTAGGTTTGGTCTGGGTTTTGTTTTGGGTCTGGTTTTCACAGGGCATCTTATGAGTTAGTTAGTTAGTTAGATGAGGTTTTACGGCTCAGTTTCTTTTGGCCCTCCTCTTTCGCCCTTAAACTTGTTACGTTAATTTTATGACCAGTCCGCAGACTGTGGTCTGTGAAGTAAATGTGGTGCAGACCAACTAAGCATTAATTATACATTTCTGAAATTGTCCACATATAAGGCAAACAAACTAGTGAAAACAGCTTGAAATATTGCACCATTTTTCTTTCAGGCAGGTACCAACATCTAAATTTTAGTGTCCCCCTCACCAAAAGAAGTCTACAAAAGTTATGTTCCACTTTCAGCTTAAAGAAATATGGTAACCCTAACCCCCCCCCCCCCAAAAAAAAAAATGGTTCCAGGGGGATTTGATCCACCCATCTACCAAACACAGAGCATATACTTCTATACTTCAATCACTATTAAGCCACCTTTCAACTTTTGATCAATGTTAGGTATCCATCCATATACTATCTGTTCTAGTTACTCTTCCGAGGTACTAAACACGGCTTCCACAAATTTGACTTCTGACGACCTCACATGACCTTTGACATTTAACAATGGCACAGCAGATATATTCCACTGAAGTATGCTTATACTATGTTTGAGATCTCTTCTAATTAATTACCCTCTGTGATACAATGTTTTAAAATCTTTCATATTTCGACCCCACTGACCTTTGACTTCTATCAAACTCGGTTGGTTATTTAGTCATTTAGAGATAAATCCTACTGTCAACATAATAAGTGTAAATTCTATCAAACACCCTTGTAGAGTTTTACAAAGTTACCACAATCTACAAAATCTAAAAGCAAGAATTCACAGTGAATGCACAATGCTATCATGTTGCATTAATGTTGCTTCTCGTCAAGGCCAAAAACTGTCATTAAAATGCCCACAATATTGAAACTCTCACTTAGTGTATGATCAGAACTGGGTGAAGAGTATAATGGATTCTTTCTTACAAACTTATCCACTATTCATTGAAATTTTAGGTAAAAATTCAACATAAATTTATGAGTACTGAAATACAGATTATATTCCACAACACTAGCAAGAACCTTATCTTTTTTTGTATTAAAACAATTGATATAAAAAAAAAAGAGATAAAATTGCAGGAATATCATTTCATGTCTTCATTTCCAACTAATGTTGCAAAGATATTAAAAAATTTATTCTAAACATGAATTTTTACAATTGCTTGCACCTTAGTATTAGAACCTGAGTGATAAGCTTTCTAATTTTACTCTGCAAATTTTGGCATGTTTTCATTACAAATTGCAAAAAAAAATCAATTTTAATACTCAGAATGGTGTTGTGTCAACAATGCTTCAAATATGTTTAGCCTACAATTCCTTTCCCTTTTAACATCAAGACCAGAGTGAAAAGGGGATTCATACCAACCAACTTAAAATAATGCCTGTTTTGAATACATGTGACCAAATTGGAATGTAGCATTTTGTTGAATTCTAAATATCATGATCAGAGTTATGCCCTTGGAATGCTTCATCGGTCTGCTTAATGGCATTTGACATAATTATTTTGAAAAATGAAAATTCCAATTGATTTTTTCTAGTTAAAAGGTAAATATGAATTTCCAGATTTCACAGGTCAATCAGAAATCTGATCCATGGTACCACAATTTTACAACACTGGCCATGCCGGCACACTGCCTAAAGAATGGACTTGTGCCCCTACCAAAGTCATCTGTGCACTCCAGCAGAGACTCATGTTGCTGCAACTAACACTAGGGGCTGGATTCACAAAGAATACTTACAAAAATTTGCACATGTCAGACTTACAAAATGTATCTTGCTTAGTCGGTATTCCCGAAGGGAAAAGTTCGTAAGTATTTACTTTACACAAGCTTCAGAGTTGTCATAAGTACAAAAAGCCATAGCAACACATACAGAGACATGCTGTACCAAATGTCTGTGTACGGCGTACGACTGTGCATGTAACCACAGAAGACCCTGTGCGTTGTTTTAACCTTTAATAACATTCATTGTGATTGGCTCAAATGAGACATAGCAAGATGCAACTGTTCAGACGATTGGCTCATGAGCATTTATTGCAGTTCTGCTGCGTATCTTCACAAACTGTGCAAGTCGGTTTTGTGAATACCAATTAAGAAAGTTCTTATGCTGTTCCTAAGTATTTTTACTTGCACAAGCACTTATGCAAATATTAGTGAATCCTGCCCCAGGGTACATGCTATGCAGGAGTTACCTTTTCATGTTTGAAAAATCTCCAAATTACACTTAACTACACTTTAGACTGCAGCTTCATCTAGTCATTTTGGTCTAACAACTATTGTTTATTTGCTCCCTGAGTTCAATGATTGCACCAGTAGTTCTTAAAATTGATTAGCATAATACAAGACTAACAGCAGTTACATGGACTTGCAATCAAGTCGTGACTCACGTCACAACCCTCCAACACTACCTGACTTGAAAAACTCTGGGCAATTTTCCCCTATTGCAATAACACAGACTCGAGTCAGCGACTTGACTCAAGTCCCTAAAATAGCTCCAGTTGACTTAGCTTGCTGAGAAAAGAGTGACTTGATTACATCCCTGTAGTTACATCCCAGCATGAGTACTAGTGAACATTCAAACTGAAGTAGAGAATAGGCTATAGGTACAGTGTTACAATGAACAACACTATGGCACTGTCAAAATAGCCAAGCTGCAGCAGCTGCAGCACTTAATACTATACATATCATAACAGCAGTACCACTGTTATCCTGCTATTGCAATGTGTGTAGCATCAAAGCATGGTGTAAACAGCTGCAGCTTGACATGGTGCCTATTAAGCATTAAGTCCCTGGTCAGTCTTACAGCCCAACGAGGCCTACAGTCAAGAGAAGATTCTCCTCTGTAAGATTGCTCTTACCACCTACAATTCCTACACTTCTTATACGAGTACATAATGACCAACACTATACTTTTCCCACTTCATCCAAAAGTTGCAAAGTCTCCTATGAACAAGGAGTAAATCTTCCTCAGCTTGCTGATGAGACAGCTTAAGCTCTACATTCTGCATAGTGTAGATGGTTAGCTTATAAAGTAGGCTTGGGCAGGTAATCGGACTCTATTTCAGAGTTGCAACTCCTCATGAGGACGAAAGTTCCTTTAAAACTCTGGTAACCACATACCTGTTGATTCGGGGATTTCGGCAGGGACCCTGGAACAGTATCAATTACCACCTGCAGCAGCAAGATCTCCAAAGATAAACAAAGATATCACACCTACTTCATCTGACCATGTCAAAATAATTGCTATGCTAGCTTACATAAACAATCTTCCAGTTCACTGATGGGAGAAAGTACAGGATTACAGGGGACTATTGTTTGGTTTTGGGCTGGATAAGTGATTTAAAAACTTCTTCAAAGGACTTGTCTGCTTTATGATGTTGCCATTAGTCCACTAGAAACTCCACTTTGCCTTGAATCCTGCATCCTGAGAAACTTTCAATACTGTCAAAAATATGCACAAAAGTCATATTTTGGAGTCCACAATTGTGTTACTGCACAGGTGTATAAGTGTAATAGCACAACCTGATCTTTTGATCTTTTTCTCCATTCTTAGTTTGGTGTTTAGTTGTTCATGACAATTCGCTGACACTGTCAGTTAGGCACCTCAGTGTAAGCTCACTGGTGCCCTAAGAAACAATG
This sequence comes from Holothuria glaberrima, assembly GCA_009936505.3. Taxonomy (NCBI): domain Eukaryota; kingdom Metazoa; phylum Echinodermata; class Holothuroidea; order Aspidochirotida; family Holothuriidae; genus Holothuria; species Holothuria glaberrima. The sequence continues at coordinate 725 of WURT03173748.1, read as the reverse complement.
GTAGGATACTAGTTGACAGTTTATGGTTATGGAATGTTTTATTGGCCACATGGGTGAAACCATTGTGTTCTTCATATCAAAGACAAGTCCATTAGGAAAGTTTGACAGCCTTCCCTGGGCTTTGATACAAAACCCCAGGGAGCTTATCTGTGCTCAATCTGTACTTCCTTCGCACATACCAATTGTTATGTTTGCTAAGCCCGTTGCTCAAGTGTCTTGCGTAATGGCAGTGACTGAATGCAATTGAAGCTGTGGCTTGTGGTTACTGTCATTCTCCACTGAGGAAGTCAGCCAAACAACTGGCTAATCAGCCATGATCAACTTTGCCTATCAAAAAGATTAAATTCAGCGATTGACAGGGAGAGGTTGGCTTTCACTCTCAACCCAGTTGTTCACCTCATATTATGCTAATGTTCATCATAGGCTTTGCCATAAAACTAAATCTTTAAGACTGTTGCTAACTGAAAGTGTTACTTTAAATCCACAGAAGTGACTCTCCTCCTTACCCCACTCATTTAACCAGAATGCAAAAATGCATTGAGGTTTCGATGACTTCATTGCACTGGTAAACTGATAGCAACTATATTTTGATAAGCTTGGGGAGGTTCCTTCTTGAGATATCCTGCACACAAGATTTTCAAGGTTTGACCCCCCGGTGACCCCAGATGACCTCTGACCTCCACCAAAAACAATAGGCTTCTTCCTCTTACCACAACGCATCTACA
>WURT03173704.1:0-10417 GCA_009936505.3 Holothuria glaberrima | reverse complement strand
AGGTACTTTATCAAAGGCCTTGCTAAAATCTAAATATACAACATCTACTGGGTTTCCTTCATCAACCATTCGAGTAATAGCTTCCAAAAAATAGAGGAGATTGGTAAGGCAAGACCTTTGTATGCCTTTCTACATAAATTCCTAGTTAAAAGTTATATTCTTTATTTGTGTATGAGCGAAAAACAGTAAACGAAATGAAACGAAACGAAACGAAACTTGGTCTTCTCATTGCTCAGGCTATGATGGCATCTTGAAGACTACAAGTGACACCTATGCTTTACATCCTTTTAGTCTCAACTTTAAAACGCGCGGCGTCACAACTATTTTCATTCGTCGACATCCGATGATCATTGATTCATATCAATAATAACACCTTGGAGGATCTCGATGGGCATGTTGAACTGTACATAAACTCAAAATTACAAGATATATGCAATTGAAAAATGAGGCTGATCAAACTCCCATCTACACAGAACGTTCCTGGGATGTAAAATGTTGAAGTTTATTCACTCAAGTGAAAATGGTAGATTGTGCAATAATTTGTGATGTCACTCGTAATCACTGGTAGACTTCACTGAGTCTTTGTTTTCCTTTGCTTATTCTAAACAAACCCTAGCCTACACCTTGCTTCAATATGTGAGCATTGTCTATTAGACTTTATTACGTTACCTCACAAAACGTGCAAGAATGTACCCCATGCACATAACCTTTAAGGGTCGTAGACACCGAAGTGTTTTGTACTTCCAGAAGCAGCATTTCCTCTATCATGGGGGTTTTCAAGAAGATAATGTTGTCAATGCATAAAGTCTATATAGATCATTTACTCATTTTACAAGGTCTCGGTAACACTTATTTCAAAAGGAAACACAAAGGCAGACAATGACAGTACAGGATGGACATCACAAATTATTTCGAAATTTCAAATTGATCGAGCGGATGGATTTCAACATTTTCTAACCCAACAACTGAATACGTTAGGAAGATGGGACTAAGACTAGAGATTTTTTCGCCTAACCCTACGTAACATACATTTCTGTAACTTAAGACCGCGTGTACTTTAAGGGGCAGATGCAGCAGTGACCCATTTTGTACCGTATACCCTGATACCTATAGAATTCATGACTTCTGAATATGTGACAACATTTTCGTCCTTGCAGAATACCCGGCTTTTAAAGGGGCTTTTTGAGTTGGTACACAAAATTGATAAATTTTTTTCACACCTGTTGAGATTTACTCAAATCGTTATGGTAAATGGTCAAACTAAGAGATCCTCATGCACATCTGACTCACAACTGAAATGGCAATGATTGGGTAATTAATGATTAAAGTCATTTATTACAAATTTGTGACCAGACACTGTTTACCATTAGGTAGTAATCATATGCAACCCCTGTCCACAAAAACGACATTTTCTCACATTTTCGGTAGCTAAAGGAAGTGAAACAAGAGAAATGGGGCTAATTAGAGGCATTGTCATGCAATGATTTCCTTTAAACTCGTCACAAAAAATAATCGATATCAACTCAATGAGCCCCTTTAAATAAGCTTCCATCCTTCAAGCAAGATTTATGTACTGAACCATAATGAAGGATGTATTGTACAGTAAGGGAAATAGGAAACAAATCCTTACGGGGGACATTTTCTTCTCAAACTACCATTTACTATATTGTAGGCTAAGATACCGTGTGAACCACGTGACCCGCAGGGCGAGAAGGAATAAATAAAAAATACACGAATGACGATTGTTAAGTGACTACAAAGATTTTCCTTGAAGGACGTTAGTAGACGAGTTTTGAATACATGACTTTTCAAGATGACCCAAAACTTATACTAAACACTTTTCCAAAGTCCACTCATGATCCCCGACTCTTTGGTGAAGAGCCGAAGGGCAAAACCAAACGTTACTCCCGAAGGAGTCGGTTCTGCCCCTGGTTCTGCTACCACGGTTACGTACCCCGAAGGCAGAGAGGACACAAGACTAAACGTGACCAACCTCTTGATCTACACATCAAAATTATAAGTCTAAAGTGAGATAAATCCAATCTTCTCACGCTTAATTAATGAGACCGCGCTAAAAACCAACTTTACACGCCATTGAAGAAATTTTCTTGCCCATTAACTGACAAAAATGTGCCTTGGAAATGATTTGAATGATCTTTTATACAGGTGGTATCAAAATGTATTTGGAGCCTAGACTAAGAAATAAAAAATTTATACTGACGTACGTAATCAAAGTAGTAATCATGGGTACTACATTTAAGATTCACCAAATCATTACGTTTTGTTTTGTAAAGTGTCACATTCATATCTCGAGACATGCTTATCATGCATGTTATCATCTAACACGGTTAGGGTTAGGGAGGAGACATGAAAAAGGTTAGGGTTAGAAGTCTCGAGACTTCATATCATGCATGAAAACATGTTGTGAATTGGGTGTAAGTTAGTTAGTTAGATGAAGTTTTACGGCTCAGTTTGTAAACCAATTGGTTTTAGTCGGGCCGGCCACGGCCTTTTTTCCAGTTGTGGCTCACTGGCTTATTTTCCCTATATGCTCCATTGCTTATGCTGAGCACCATACACAATTATTGGCAGTAGGTTCCATTTTTAAGTCTTTGGTATGACCCGGCCAGAATTCGATTGAAGCCCTTACTTATTATTAATGAGATGACAAAAATTGATGAGAATGAGTTCAATTCGTAAAAAAAAAAAAAAAACAGAAATTCAATTAATGGGTTACGAGTAGTTTCAAAAGCCAATAATTAGGCCTACCAGTAGTACCAGTATAGTATCAAAAATTCATCTCCAGGTTAACGCTGCGCAGTAGAAAAGCTTTTCTGAGTGGTTTATGCAGAAATAAGGGTAGATTACGTAATCTCACCATCCCTTTCTGGACAAAGGAGAATTTCGCTGTAGTGATTTTGGTTAAATTTTATGAACTGACTTTATGCGTTTATGGTGCGTATTATTTTGTCATCAGATTATCAGCTGAATAACTCAAAAGCCTTTTTATAAAGCCTGAGGTGGAACATGGTAGTTGAGATATATGTAAAAGGTACAAAATATACCTGCCTTGAGAGCCTACAGCTGTCTTTTTACAACCTCTCCCTTGAACATAATTTATTTGGAAACATCTTTATCCATGCCATTATTGACTACGTCACTACCAATTGTTAATCTCTTCAATATTCACATAGGCTATATAGTGCTATTACACTTTAAATTTAATCCTCTAAATGAGCAATTATTCATCATCTGATTTATATCCAACCGGGATGTAATTTTTAAAGTGTGGTGTACTATACTAAAGTGGCATTGACTACTAATCTGAAATTCTAAATAACGGAGATGGCGGTACGTGTCCTTAAAGGCAATAGGTGTTCGCGCCCAAAATTTACTTTGAAAAATAGCAAACTCTTGCAAATCTCTTCTTACTACATTACAAGCACCTCTGAAGACATTTTGAACATAATTGTTAGGCTACAAACAATATAGGTAAAGTAAGGAGAAATTCTCCCTGAATTTCACAATTCATTACAACAATATTGTCACATGATCAAAATAGGCCATTCATGAACTAGAGTGACGGGGCATACTAACTCTGATGGGGTGACTGTACACATTCTGTCCAGAGTATAGGCCTACCACCGTATCGAACAAAACTTCACACTGAGCATGGAAGTACTACCTCGGAAACTTCCATGCACTGAGTATCATTAATAAGAAATGACAGTGAAATGTCCCATAGGATACGTCGGTACTGGAATATACACAGCAAGCGAGTTCTTATTTCTCTGGTGAATACCGAAGATATTAATAAATATTTCATTCATCGTTTGACGTATGTGTGAAGTGCGTCATCATTTCCTATCTTTCACTTATTATTAATGTCTGTATTGTAGCCTCAGATCGTCAGATGTTTACCTACAAAAGATTGAAAACAAAGAAAGAGCAAGATTTAACCTTAGCTTCAGACTATTAATCTCTGTGATATACAATGTAGTCTGCGACATCAAACCGTATCGATCGACGCATCTAACTATCTAAAAGTTTGTAGGCTTATCTTAAACAAGACATGTCTTGACTAGTTGCGGTGCCAGCACTAAATTTGTTGAAGCTGCTCTCTCTGATGGCCTTTTTAGGTAGCCATTGGCTTACCTTGATTGAAACATTAAGATAGTTTAACCACAGGCTCTCGGTAAGGCAGGCTGGTGGTATTAGCGTGCACTCTTGGCACACATTTACTTGCGCTTGGTATAGGGCTATCTTTGATCAGGGAGTTGGTCACCCCTACTTTGATAAATCGGTGAATCGGTTATAACTTAACAGTGCTTGTGGTATTGATAAACATTCCTCATACAAACTTCAAAATAATTCAATAAAATTAACGATGGAGCTGTCTGAACACATCTCCACATTTGGCTCAGCAAGGCCAGAGTGGTATATACCAAAACTGTTCTAAAAATAGACACCGCCCACGCATTTAAAATAAAGAAATGTCACCATAATACGCCTTAGAAAGGTTACGACGTCACCAAAATGTGCAATTCAAAAGAAAATAACCATCTCTTCAACTTGGACTATACCGTATTTCGATAAAAAAAAAAACAACCGTCTACGAAGAGCTCCTGTGACCAGCCAAGATTTGCAGTTTTGTGTCGGTGACATTAAGTTGCTCGTGCCTGCGTGGCAGGCACCGCAACTAAAAGAGTGTCCAACTAAGCTCAAATGAAGTTTTGATATGTTAGAGCTGTGCTTGTTTTGAGCATTCTGTTGAAATTTACATTGAAAGCCGAAGTGTGGTTCTCAAGATATTCACAGTTAAATTTGTCACATTCTCAATACAAAGTGAACTTGAAGAATATGACTTCCCAACCTCACATTAATGAGTACTCTTTGTTTCTCTTTAAACTTTACAATCAAATTTCTCCTTCATAATCCAAAATTACCGGAATTGGAACGCATGTGTAGGCATGGGAAATTTCACAAACTCAAAATTTGCCATGGGGAGTTCCTATCCCTATTAACTTAAAGATCAACACAACAGGCTGAAAAAACAAAGAAAATAAAGCATTTCTCATCAATGTGAGGGAGTGATATAACCCCTGCTTACCTCAAGTTCACTGTGGGTCACAAATGAAGTACGTTCATTTGCTGATATCTCGAGTACTATATGTCCATCGGAAGGGAAGTTTCACCAAATTGTATAGATTGAGTTCCTCTTCCCACATATGAGAATTAATTTTTGCTTAAACCCTTCCTGTAATATCCCGATCAACTGAAGTCCTCACAGCCGACAGCGAAGTTTTTTGTTCAGGTCACTACTTTGAACTTGGATCATAATTACAAGCGGCAGCCTGTTGCAGCTGAAGCCATAGAGACACTTGGCAGGCATAATTATGAATATGGAAAAAGCTTGTTTGCCTTTTTCACAACTTTTTGTCGGCAGGCTGGATCCAATACAACAAGCGTGAATTTTTCTCGCAAGTTGAACATTCGTACTTTGCTTTGAGAGGAGGTGCAAAAGAGTTGCCAATTGACATTAATTACTAATGACAATTGGTAGGGTTATGATCGGAGAGCGGTAAAACAGCACTTGGCATAAAACTTCAAATGTAGATAAATAGGTATTTTAACATATTTTGGCAGAAGTCGAGAAGTAGGCAGTGGAATTTAAACAATTATCCATGTTTTGTGAACTTCAAGTCTTCAGATATATCAGTGCACTTATGATATCGATATTCGCTTAGTGGAACTGGCAGCGAAGCAAGCGGTTTTCCATTTTGGGACAAGAATTTGGAATAAAGTGCCAGTCGGACCTGGCAACCTTGAAGTGACATATATTTGCTCAATCGTTTCGGGATGAACAACCATGCTACTTCGAGCATAGCCGTATATCACTCACAGTTGGTGAAAGAACGTACCGCAAGTTGCTCAGGCTATAGGGACCCCCTGCATCATGTGTGATATTTATCGGACTACGTTGCCACGAGCCTGTGCTATGGTTTGTTAAGAAAATTATGGCCAAATACGGCTCAAAATGTCACCAGTTCTTCGAAAAGATCTTATACAAAGAACATTATACATTTTTCCACCCTGATAATCTGCTGGGGTTTAGCCTATGTAGTAGGAAAGTAACGCGCACATTCCAATGGTCCGTACATTTCCAGGAAGGCCGATGGTAGGACAACAGTCACAAACGATTTGAACATTGTGGTAGCGTTTCGGTTGTTACCCTTGTGTATTATGGGATAAATATTTACTCAAGACTAACGATAACAGGTGTTATCACATGTGAGGGAAAGTCAGTGACCCAAGTTAGTTTGGTAAAGTGGGACTGCTCTCACCTCCTTGTTCAACTTCACCGCGCTATAACCAGGGAGTTGCCCTCAGCCTGAGTGGCAGCTCCCTGGTGTAACGAAGGGAATGATGAATGTAGGCCTACTGCTCTCGCATACAAAATACGTTGACACACGGAATGCCTTTTACTTTGTCTATTTTTCTGTCGGTTGAATTATGTTAGCCAATTGAGCTAAGGTTTCAGTAAGTTGTCATCAGAAATGAGGGTAATATGGTTGAGAGTGAGGGATCAGTCAAGGTTGAACTTCCTAAAAAGTCTTTGGGATTCATGGTGAGGATGTAGTTGTTTCTTGCTAGCAAGTGGGGTAACCTACTAAAGGGGTACAGAAGGGTAAAAGGGTAAAAGAAGCAGGTTCCTGGTGGGGTAGGGATGCCATGCTGCAGCCCCCCCCCCAAATAAAACGCGGAAAAATATCTAACCAAGGATTAAAGTTTGTATGAACCTACTCATTCTGTCTTTTTTCTTCAAGTTCCTTCTGCTCTGTGCTGGAGGACAAAAATCATACATTACCCCTAAGGAAGGGAGGGAGGGAGGGGGTTCTGCTCATTTAAGAAGCTTCGTCCCCCTCATGGGACCCTAAGACACATCACTCAAAACAAGTGGGGAGGAGGCAGCTGCCCTTGAGATATTGAACGCTAGCTTTAGGACAAAATATTACTGAAAATGTCATTGTCCTGATTATGATTTTAGGGCCCTCACAGCCTGGGAAAAATTCCATATAAGGGGTCAATTTTCCCCGATTTTTTCCGGGAAAATCCCCGAACCCCACTGTCGATGCGCCAGCTCCTCAGATGTGGTTGACTAAAGTCCTGACGAATGAGCCTCTTTTTTAAATGTTGGATCCGCCCAAGTCCGGTTATGAATGTTGCTGCCCTATAACTTGCAAGATGCAAAGAATACGCCTAAGTTGGCTTCTAAAGATAATACTTGGCCGACCCTCTCTAAGTTACGCATATCACAGCATGTTTTCATGCAATAGACCAGATTACCTTAAATTATATATAGGCTATGCTTAAAACAGTGAATATGTGGGAGAGAATTTTTACGTCGTGTTTCCCTAGGCCCTAACATTTTCGACTGAATGAGAATTTCATGCTACTTTCGACTGGGATTGGAACATTGCGACTACATATTCGAACATTGAGCTTCAGCGAATTGGGTTCAACTGCGACTGTTGAGTAGTTCTGAGAAAAGGTTCTCGCGTAACCTGCAGACGTTTGCATCTGGGGGCTGAGAAGGGCGAAGCTGGTTGATGGGGGCAATCAATGAAGACACTATCTAAGGGGAGCACCACCATCAGTTGGCGAGTAGCTTACAGATTTTTTTTTTATAAAAACCATTGCCCCTCCGATGCAGGAGATGGTACCTCCCAGTCTCCCCGGGAGTGAAATAGCAACCCCCTGGTCTCCCTGGCTTCTCTTTTCCCGTGCAAATACTTTAAAAAATCGGCACTATCAAGGAGTTGCGGCGGCTGAGTGAACTTCGCGGCGAAGTTTTTGTCTTGTACAAGTTTTGCCGAATATTTTTTCTATTCGAATTTCATTTTGGGGCACTGGCGGGGGCCGGGGGAGGGGGAAAGACATTTGACTGAGGGAGCCCGTCCTGAACCCTGCTGGTTACGCCACTGCTTATTATACTTCTTTACTAGACCTACTGACCACCCACAAAATGATATAACTCAAAACAAACTTGTAAGGCAAAATTTGAGGATTCGAAATATCAGAAATGATTTTTACTGACACTTAGCAGGAGTGACAAATATTCCCTCCCAATGTTACCCCGAATTCGCAGTGACCTCCTTCTCAACTTTGTGTTCCCGGCTCAACCGCAAACCATTATTTGTGGGGTCACAGGCGTGACTGAAGAGCTTCTAAAATAATGGTAGTTTTAATGAAAAGTACTGATCATAAAAAATATCAATCCCCTTGACTCTGCTTTATTACATGATCATAGAAAAACGGGTGATAAAAATAGACTTTAACATCTTTTCCCCTCTGTTTGTATCCCTTTCTAAAACTTCGCGGGCCGACAAGGGCTTTCGATGCGGACTGCAGGCTGCTAAGGACCAGAGATTTTTACCACAACGATCATCAAGAGGTCTAACCACGTGGCTACGATTCCGAACTGGGCCCAGGAACGAATTTCCCGCGGCATGGAGTATCCGCCACGGTCGGTTTACACCTTACCTATACTGAACTCTTTCATAACAAATACTAACATTGGTGTTTACATCCTGTTTTGCCCAATTCTGAAATAACACAAGGCTGACTCTGCAAATAACCTTTTCGTATAGGCTTAGTCTGAAAAAAGTATTACAGCTCAAAACAGGGAAGTACTATCTAGCCTTCTAAGAGTTTATAGGCTATTCCATTCTCAACGCCTCTTATAAAACGTTTCCCAATGAATCATTGAATCGGCATGAAAAAGGGCTCTCAAGAAAGGTAACGTATTGCAATTATGAAGGTATTGTCCTGAAATACTTCCATGTTACAATCACATGGTAATTTTCTTCAGTGCACACATGAATCATAATCGCGTCACTGCCAGTCTAAATAGAAATGTTGACCCTGTCTTAAACCTTTACTGTTTCTTAAAAAAAGTCCGCGTGGCAGCTCCCTGTTTTATCACAATGGCCAGAAGGTCGTTTCCCTTGAGAGACCAGTGTTGTAGTCGAGACCAGCACATTCGAGACCGAGACAGAGACCGAGACCGAGACCGGACATCTCGAGACAGAGACCGACATCTGGTGTAGAAAATCGAGACCGAGACCGAGACCAATAGAGCTAGAGACCGAGACCGAGACCTAAACAAGTGTCCAAATTAACAAATGAATGCAGTTTTTCGAACAACCTTTTACTGCTTAATTATCTATTCTTCACACATTAATGGTGTATGAAGTATAATACTCGATGTTGACTCAGATATACTGATATCGGTCACAACTAAGAAAAAAATCAAATGGAACAGAAAGTTTTGGGCAACATTTACAGAATTTCCCGTGAGCAGAATGTAATTTGCCCCAAAAATTTTAAAAGAGCGCTCACAATGAAAAAATAAAAAGTCACCCCCATAAATCCTAACCACAAGAAGCAAGGCTTTTTAAGTGTCCAGCAAATTACTTTTCTTTGGAATGTTTTGTTAGAAAGTTTTCTGCCAGAATTAAAGTAACTGTTTTTTTTATACATGACTGCCTATTCAGCTCAACTTTACTACAAAATATATAATGTGCAGGAAGAACATACAGTATTCATATAAACAACAACATATCTTTAATACTAAGCTGAGACCTATGAGGCAAGTGATCCATATAACATGCACAAAATTGGTGGCCAGATTGATGGACAGACGTTGGCCATGTATTTTTCCCTCAAATAATAATGACATGCATGTGTTTTTTTAATTAACATTTTTTGCGCACAAAAAATACCCGGTTCTCGATCCGAGATCTTTAGGGAGATCGAGACCATGACACTCCGAGACTGAGACCGAGATCGAGACCACAGGAGTTCGAGAACGAGACCGAGACCGAGACCAGTGTTTGCTGGTCTCGAGACCTCCAACACTGTGAGAGACTGCGTGGTTTCTATCACCAGGGACGGAGTTGCATGTCCATGGCAACCCTTTGCAATCACTTTCTCGATTCCCACTATTATTTTAAGGAAATAACTAAAATAAAATACAATCGGTCGTTTCATCGCAGAAGAAGAAAGTGAAAGGTTTTTGTACACTCTCAAGCTAAAACAAAATCTGCTGCTGGACATTCTCCTTTTAATGTTGTCAAGTATATTGCTCCGTCTATCTCCGAAATTTTAGTTTTCTATATATGTAATTTATCTTCCATTACGGCACCTTCCTGGATTTAAAAGAAGGGTTCAATCAAAAATTTACTACTCATATGTGAAAGAAGAACTAAATCTATGCATTTTGGTGAAACTTTCATTCAAATCGGACATGTATTAGTCGAGATATCAGCAAAAGAAGCTACTGCATTTGTGACCCAAAGTGAGCTTGAGACAAGTGGGAGTTATATCACTAGGCAGCTCCCTGGTATCACTTCCT
>WURT03173693.1:0-10417 GCA_009936505.3 Holothuria glaberrima | reverse complement strand
ATCTATATACCAAATATGAAAAGTGTTGGTCATTGCTATCTTGAGATATCATGTTTACAAGCCATTTACAAGGTTTTGCAGTTTTACCTCTGGTAACCTCAAATGACCTTTGACCACCAAAAACAATAGGGTTCTTCTCAACATGACAAATCTAAATACCAAATATAAAAAGTGTCGGTCATTGCTATCTAGAGATATCGTGTTTACAAGGTGTTCAGTTTTTGACCTGTGGTGACCTCAAATGACCTTTGACCTCTACCACAAACACTAGGGTTCTTCCTCTTAACATGACAAATCTATATACCAAATACGAAAAGTGTCGGTCATTGCCATCTTGAGATATTGTGTTTACAAGCTAAGCCCTCACATACACCCACACACGCACATTCAATGCCTTACGGGGTACTAGGAAAGGACCCGGTAGGGAATACAAGGGAATTGCAAAGCAGCAAAGCTGCCTGCGAAGTAGGTGAGGTTTGCTACGTGCTTGAAGGTGGGCTGCGCTGCAAGGCAGGCACGTGCAGCCGCACGTGACTTCTCATTGCAGTGGCCGAATTTTCGGGTAGCTACTCCAGTTTCGAGCCGCACCCGAGCTAGGAAGGACTTGCCAGAGCGGAGCTCGAGCTAACTGCCTCGGTACCTGCTAAGGACATGTTTGTGAGTGCACACACACACATGACATCACCTGTGCATAGATTCCTTTGGCAAGGAATAAAAAACACAAGTCTTAAAAAAGTTGTTAAAAGAACTTAAAACTCCCTCCGTGTTTGTCCTAGTTCACACTTAATTCCTGTAAGATCAATAGAGGTTTTTACTGACACAACTGTGCTGCATGTCTCTATCTTGACCGCCAGGCGTCCAGTGTATTACTACTGTAACTAAGATCCTGCAGTCTTCTAGGCATGAGCATTTACGGCCAGTATGCCAGATTGAAATGATCTGATGTCCGCAAACCATACACACAATTGAAACTACTTTATCAGACAAACATCATGAACACACTAGCAGGATAGCATGACTACTTTTATTCACATGAAAATGAACTATTCATATGCATAAATTATGAACACACATTACATGTGAACACTGATGTTAAACCTGACCACACACTAACAACACACAGTCATCATGAACACCTGTCCTATGCACAATACTCAAACATGTGAACAAGTCAAAGGATCACACATTACACTTGAACCCTTAAAGTAACATGTGAAAAGGCTAAAATCAAAGCACTGTTACTTTAATAAATAAAAAAATTAGTTAATATACAGGATAGATACAGCAGTAAAAAAGCTAAAAGCTTCTTAGTGAATAAAAAATAAATACAAAACCAATTGCACTTGCATAAAGACCTCAGTTGATAACTCGGTAACATGATCACAGACACATGGAGTTGCACTGAATGATAATAGTTGAATCACATGACACTGTCACATGACATACTTGTAGTAAAGAGGCTGATGAATATTCAGTAAGAGTAAGTTTACACGTGGTAGTTAGTGTGGGAATGACGACACTCAAATACTAGCAACAGATGGCACTAAGGAAGCATTTAAGTGATTTTTCATAAAAATTCCATACAAACACCCATATTCACAATGTTACACTAATCCTCACACTTTTAGGAAAGGGGTAATAGTGGGAATTTAAAGAATGTTTTGCACATACTATTTTTGCAGGGGGCCTTGGAGGGGGTGGGGGTGGGGTGAGGAGCAGCAATGTTTATCTTGAACTCTTTTTCTGTGCCCATTCAAAAGTTCTGCGGCTGAGTGGTCAACTTTTGGCATTGATGCCAGCTATCTCCATCATAACTGCTATTACCAATTCAGTAAAGCATGACATCACATCCTGTTTCCATCCCCCCTCCTTCCCGCACCACCCTGCTCTTAACATTTTAAACTCAACAAAAACATTTCCACACATTTTTTACATCATAGTCCTCAATCCAACCAAGCCATGACGAAAATTATCTTTAACAGTAAATATCTGCAACAGAAATAAAATTATCTGCCTCTAAAGAGAAAACCAGTTTTTCAACATTTTTGGTCAGGCAGCCTATATATAATGAAATCAGGGGCATTCCCTCCGTACAAAACTAACTTGTAGGTAAGATGAAAAGGTTTCATACATTTTGGAGAAAATATTTAAAAAAGAAATTTCTTTCAGACCTTTTGTATAATTGAAAGAGATATTGGATACAACAATACTTTCTTTGCATGATTTTGACAGATGAAGCAATCCACTTAGGCTACTGCATTGGATATCAATCGGGGTGGGGGTGGGACTGGTCCCCCCAATATTTGAGAAATTGCCTTTGATTTTGCACACAGTAAATTCTTTGAAAATGTCATGCCCCCATATTGAGAACAAACTGCCACCCTTGGCACAGGGTCACAGTTGGGGATAGTGGGGGGACCTGCTAATGTGATGTATCAAATGGAGAAATAAACTTCTCTTTTGTCTAGAGAAATCATCAATTCTTCATAAGCTTGTCCAAGGGTTCTGTGACTACAGTGTCCTATGACAAGTTGATAGAAGCACTTAGAGAAAATCCCAGAATAAATCATTACCCCATACCACCCCCACGCTCCCCTACCCCCTTTCCACACACCTTACATTGGTATGTGGACATAACATATAACATTGCTTCATCACACAATACAATGAGCACATAAAGACCTCATTCGCTGCTGGTGTTCCATGAGATTCAAACATTTACATGATGGCTGTGTGGAGAGCACCGTTACATTAATCTGCTGTCATTGCTGCAGTACTGGAAGCCACATACATACGTCCTTGGCAAGAAAAGTAGCTGCAAGTACTCTGCATCCACAAACAAATAAATTGAAGAATACAACAATCGCTGGAGGGAAAAAGGCTGGTACTAGAGCTCAATAACATCAGATATAATGATAGTTTCCCCAGGTAGGGCATGTAAGCCCCCATCCTCACCATCCTCTGACCTCTCAGAACCCCCATCCCTTAATGGTAATGTAACAACTTCTTCACTCCTCCCATCTTCTCCTGGTGATATCCTATAGTAATCTGATGCTGCTTCTTCATTTTCTACCAATTCTTCATCATCATCTTTTCTTTGTCTCACATCTTGCTCATCTTCTTGCCGAGTATATTGATCTTCCATGTCTGATAACATAGTCCCAGATTCCTCCCCTTCACCACTTATGTCCACAGATAAATTATCCATGCCTGTAATACAGCCTTCTTCCAGATTACCAACCCAAGCCCCCTCCCTATTGTCATAATTAACAGGTGTACTGGGGCAAAGGTCAGGCTCACATACATGCTCCAATAAATCCTCATCAAATGCTGACCTAGATATGATCTCCTCATTTTCAATACTGTCTCTGTTTCCACTATGGCTTGGTGAATCTCCCAGTGAATTTTGTAATGGCTGGTTAGTTGCTAAAGTACACCCAACATTTATCTCTTGGCCTTTTAATAAATATTCATGATCGGTTGCATAAGTAACTTCAGGACCTATTTCCATCACAATATCATGAGGCGAGAGTGCCCCCGACATTGATGATGGGGATAAAGGCTGCTGACCTTTTTTCCGTCTAGGAGGCGGCACTGGAGCAAAGTCTGATGAGGAAGTGCTATCAGCAGAAGCAATGGGGGCACGTTTTGTGTCCCCGTTCACTTCCTCCTGAATGGGTGTATTGGCTGAATGTTCTACTCCAGCTCGAACAACTGGGGCTTCCCAGCCAGTGCTTCCACCTGCTGCTAAGCTATCACTGCTTGTCAGGAAATCTGGAGTGGCAGCTTGGTTACCGTACCTCTCAATCAGTGTGTCATACTCAGATAGAACTGCATCCAGGCTGTACCTTGGGCTAGTGGGGCTAACAGCCTCATCTACAGGAGAACGGAACATGGCTGATTTCCTAGGGGAAGCTGACCCTAAAACAGCTCCATCTAAATTTTCAAGTGAGAAGATGGGACCACCATCTGCAGGGAATTCGGAATCTGTAGGAGTTTGCACATGGACATCTCTCCTCTGTGGGTAAGTTTTATCTGGTGCACGTCTAAGAACCACCCCCTTATCTTTATTTTTGACATACAATTTACTTTCTCCTCCACTGGTTTTACTTGCTTCATGAGAGTCTAATCTCTGCTCTGATTCGTAGTTTCCTGAATTGCCTGCTCCTACCTCTAGGATGGGTGCAGTGAAGGGTGTATCTAGCGGAAGTGAGGTGCTCCCAGGTGACAATGTTTCTGACTCTGCACTACTGATGCTTTGGTCTATCCATCTTGGACTAGATCTGTCGTCTGACTTCCGACTTTCACGGTCCTCTTGGTGTTTGGCTTTCTGAGCAGAGGCTGTGGACTCTATAAAATCTCGAGTGGCTGCCGCCACTACTAGTGGATCCAGCTCAAAGAAAGAATCGTGTGAAGATGAGCGTTTGAAAGATTCCACACCAGCAACAGAGCTACTGCGACTTCGACGGTACACTACAGCAGCATCTGATAAAGAAAACAATTACATTGTTAGAACTATACCATAAAACATATAAAAGATGTAACTGACAAGCTTTTCTAAGTTTCTCCCAAATTTTTGACTGGTTTTGGTTTGTGAAACAACTGCCCTTCTAGAACTTTATTTTTCTTTTCTCAGACTTTTTTCCACACAAGTTTAATCCTTGCAACATTTAGTACTAATTACATTATGGCAGACAAAAATCCCCTTGAAAAGTTTGTCCATGGTTAAAGGATTTTTACTGCCATAAAGCATTCAAAATTCTTAAAATACCAAAAAATATGCTTCTCTGACGGTTTCCCAGCACATCAAAAATTGCATTCATTTATCTACATCAAAGATTTTCTGAAAAACTCTTGGTACTGAACCACAACAAAAGAGTAAATTTTAAGTTATTTTGTCTTTCATGAAAGTAAATCTGCACATGAATGAAGAGAATTTATGTTAAACCTGAAGATGATATCAGCACCTATTTAGCACATTACTATTTAGCAAGTTTAATTCAACAGTATGTTACATTGCTAGCCTACCCTGAGTACCAGCGCACCATAAGAGGGTGACAGTGGCACAGAATGTTAGGTACAGTAACTTTATAGGGTTCAGTGAGGTGTGATGTTATTAAGGTCCACTGAACCCTTCACCTACAGTGGACCTAACATCCTGTGCCAGCGTCATAGTGATAATCTTTGTAAGACACCATATGTGTGTACAAACCTACCTCAGTTGGTCTATGTTAAATAATGTCAAACAATCCTTACCATCTCCAAACACAAGCACAGCCTTACTCTGCTACCAAGACTATTATGAACCTGAAACATGAAGTGGTTTCACAGCAAAACCACACCTAACACTTGTGAGTTAAATATAATTTTACAGCAAAACTATATGGAGCAAAAGATTTTGTGCTAGAAATAAACTTGCTATGCTAATTCCATGTATTTATTTATGTGACATGTTGTACTTTATTCAGTGTCAGTTACAACTGACGTACATAACAAGGTAAGTCACTATGGTGAAAGTTGACTTTCTTACCATCAGTGAATTGCAAATATCAAACAAGCTACCTAAATAGCATTTCTTTGGTTATAGTTGCCATGAAATGTTATTTATTCTGAAATACTGCCCCCCCCCCATCAACTACCTCACTTTACCATCATATTTCTCACATCTCAATTTCATATTTATCTCTATCCAGGCTCCAGGTGGGCAGCAAACAATTTTCAGGCCACAAACTGCTGTTAATCCTCGAATGTAAGCAAACTTACTACAAGTGAACAGTGGCTTTCAATGCCTAGGTGTCACTCCAGTAAATATTTCCCTTCTTGCAGAATCCCCCTCCTCTCCCCATCCCCAGGGCACAAACCATCTTCTTTACTAACCTGTTTCATCCTCTTCATTTTTCCTCTTATGGTTTAAGCCAGACTCTGTTGATGAGAGGGATTCCTCACTCCTTGCAGCACGTAGACTCCCTCTCTTACCACCTTTCTTAAGTGACAGCTCTGCTTCTTTCCTTTTACCCTCTTTGCGAGAGAAGAATGCTCTCCAAACAGGAGACTTCTTTGATTTTGTTGTTAGCCTCTTCCTACAAAATATAAATATATACAAATTTAAGGCAAACATGTAGCAGTTATGAAATGTGTATGTTAATGAAAGTTAGTGATGAAATGTTTGCAATAATAATGAAAATAATGTTCTTATAAAGCGCTAAATCCATAGCAGATCTATCACTGGGTGACAACTCACCTACCATATCGCAGGTCTATCACTAAGTGAGTACTTACCTATCATATCGCAGGTCTATCACTGAGTGAGTACTCACCTATCATATGGCAGGTCTACCACTGAGAGAGTACTCACCTATCATATGGCAGATCTATCACTGAGTGAGAACTCACCTATCATATGGCAGGTCTATCACTGAGTGAGTACTCACCTATCATATGGCAGGTCTATCACTGAGTGAGTACTCGCCTATCACATAGCAGGTCTATCACTGAGTGAGTACTTACCTATCATATGGCAGGTCTATCACTGAGTGAGTACTCACCTATCATATGGCAAGTCTATTACTGTATGATACTGCTTAGGTAATGCTGATGGACCTCCTCCTACTTCAATATATTTTGGTTTGTCATCAGTTTCAGCAATTGTTGCTGATCGGGCTCTGGCCTCTTCAAGTGAAAGAAGTTTTGTTGGAGCTGAAAGAACCAGTGACTTTGGCCGATACTGTGACTCTTGATTGGAATCTGTTTAAAGAGCAAGGAACATACAGATAACAAAACCACAAGACTGCAAGAGGAAGGTCAAAAGGAGCGAAAAATGATAAAATTGCGAGCTTAATTTCACCAAACACTTGATATTAGCATTGTATAACAAGAGTGAACATGAGGACAGAATAGGTTCACTATTTTAAAGGTCTGTGGACTTATAAACAAAACAGCCATTTCACTCAAAAGTGATAGACTAAGTGAACCTGATGAAACATCCTTTAAAAATACTCAAACATCTTTAACTGTTTTCAAGATGCATCTCAAAAAATTACTGACCATATCTGAGAATTCCCATCTCATTACCTAGACAAAAATTACCATGTGGAATGCTGCAGAGTGTCTGTGTTCCTTTAGTTTATCCTTCAAAGGGCAAATCTCATCATCCCAGACAGTTCCAAATTTCCCAACTATGCAACTTATAGCTCCTCCCATAATTGTATAAAGCTCCTCCTTGTGCAGACACAAACCTATTTTATTGCTTAAGGCCATGTCCTGGTGAGCAACAACAAGGCTATAGTCTGTAATCCAAGCACTCTCTCTGCATTGTGTGGAATGTGAGCTACTCTGCATCTTTTGAATTTTCAAACTTTGCTTTCTATCAAAGAGCAGTCAACAATTGAGAATTTTGATATCCCCACACTAAAAATATACTTTTGAGTTGATGACTGTATGTCTTTAAACATTCTCTGTTAATTTCTTATCAGTTACCTTATACTGTGCTATGTATTGTGAACAATTCCTAAAGTAGTCAACTGCAACTGCCAAAATAGTTCTCTCATGGCATGCAAACAATATGACTGTCCTTGGAATAAAGGTTAAACAATCAAAGGAAGGTCATAAAACACATCATATGAGTCTCTCTTTCGATGTCAAAAATTTGCATATGCAGCTCATGTTTATTTATGAGTTAAGAGAAAAACATTACCTGTCTTGTACAAGGGTCATGTTTGATGGATTACAATGGGAATTGTGGCTAGTTTTAATGATTTTATGCTTATCATATCAAATAGGCAGGTATGACATTAAAATGTCCACAGAGCTTTAAAGGGGATTTTTGAGTGGGTTCACAAGTTCATGATTTATTCACATCAGCTGAGATTTACTCATATCTTGATGGTAAATGGTCAAACTAAGAGGTTCTGCATATCTGAAACACAACTGAAATGGTAAAGATAGGGTAATTAATGATAACAATCATTTATAACGAATTCATGACCAAGAACTTTTTATCGTTAGGTATTAATCGTATGCAACCTGTCCACAAAAACTACAAATTCTCACATGTTCGGTACCTATAGTAAGTGATTCTACGCGAGTAATGACTAATAAGGAACACTGCCAGCAATTATTTCCTTCAAACTTGTTACAAAACTATTGATATCAACTCAATGAGCCCCTTTAAGTCCCTCCATCATAAATAAATTAAACCTTGTATTTTACCTGATCCATCTGGCAACAACTTGTCATTGAAGATGATGTCAACGTTTCTGATGAGGTACTCTACCACTGTTGCTTGGACCTTGATTTCCAAGAAAGCAGCACAAGACCCAACCTCAATGTCCTTAGATCTGCCAAATACCATTCAGATACATTACAATACATACAGATATAACAATATTGAATCATTTAAAGAGGCATGAATAATTCATGAGATAAAGACTGAGCACACCCGATCCACATGATGATATCATGCATGATATGAAGTCTCGAGTCTCGAACCTTTTTTCATGTCTCCTCCCTAACCCTAACCCTAACCTTGTGACATGATAGCATGCATCATATGCATGTCTGAAGACATGAATGTGACACCTTACAAAACAAAATGTAAGGATTTGACATTGAGCAAATGTCTTATGATAGGGCCATTTGTGTATAATTGTTATCAGTTTCCCAGTCATGTAATCCATGTATAAGCCAATCATGCAGTTCATGTATGATTAAAATCAGTCTGCTAATCATTGCTGAGAGCCACATTATAACCAGAATGCAAAAATGTGCAGAGATTTCCATGAATTTATTTCACTTCAACATTTACTAGAATTAGCCCCTCTTTGAATGTATATGCATATACTGGACACATTATCCTACACTACAACCAAAAATGACAGGGTTCTGTTAGTTAGTATGAGACATCTACATGTTGAGTATGTAAAGTATCCATGTTTTGTATCTTGAGACATTGCATTAACAAGGTTCTCGCTTCTCAGCTTTTTGGCAAATATCATGTGTAGTATCTCTTCTTTTCAGCCAGTCTAGAAAGAGACCACACATGACAGACCCATGATGTGGAGGTCTGAAGGTCGAGAAGTTGTTCAGTTTAACGTTTGTCCCTTGGCAGGTGCGTAGCCGCGGGGGAGAGGGTGTGTTTTGAGGGTTGAAAACCCCCATGACCCAAGCTTGAAAAAAAAATGGCAAAAAACACATGATAACTATAAATTTTATTACGTTTGAGGCACAAATATTGCACCATTTTGCATCTAGAGAACTAAAAAGCCTTTTTTCCCTCCAAAAACCCCTCAAACCCCTCCCCATATTGTACTCCAACAAAACCCCTCCCATGACATAATCCTGGCTATGCACCTGTCTCTTGGGATGTAGTTTCTTTAGGGAGCAGAACTCTTTGGAAAGCAACATTTGGTTTTTGCCCTTTGGATCTTTGCCAGAGAGTCAAAGGGATGTTGGAAAAAGTATACTAACAAGATTTTCAGTTTAACCTCCAGTGACCTCAGATAACCTCTGAGACCAACCAAAACCAATAAGCTTTTTCTTCTCATTATGGAGCATCTACATACCAAGAAAAAGTGCAGTGTCCTTTGTTGAGATTTGGAGTTAACAAGCTAAGGGTCACAAACACACTTACTCACTATTACAGATGCATAGGTTTCTCTTTTCAAAGAAACCAATAAACTGGAAAACCAGAATGCAAAAATGCATTGAGGTTTTGATGATGTATGTATGTTTTATTCCAAATAATGCCATGTAAGCCCATTTCTTTCAGTCACTGGTGAAATATGCTATTTTAAGGTGTTGGAAAAATACAGTTTTGTGTTAATATTTGAGCTTGGGAATTCTTACAGGGGTGTGATGGGGTCCTTCAAAAAAGAGGAAAAAAAACTGAAGCTAATCTGCTGCAAGCATAGCTTGCACAAACCCCTATACCCCCCCCCCCCCAGATCCAGGACAGGGGCCATGGGCAGGTAAAGGGGCATATCTCAATGGGATAATATTTGAAATATGGAACAAAGCAGGTAATATTCTATGAAACTTTACTCTTATTTCTGTTGTACTTGTAAAAGGAATAGATGATAAATTTTAGACAAAAATATTATCAAATGATCATACTTACTTTGTAATATGAGCCAAAATGACCATTAGATGGCCATTTATCTCAAATTTCTAAACACCTGCAGAACAAATTACTGTATATTCCTAAGTTCAGTATTACAGTGATAAGTAACCCAAGACTATCAATGAATCTTTAGGAGACACAGCATTTTAATTTATTTGTTTACTCATAAAATGGCCCAAAATGACCCCAGAGGACCTTGACTCCAAATCCCAGAACACCTCACATAACCTACTATACATTCATCATTGTGTCAAAGTTTCAGTAACATTGGTCCCAGTATGTGTCTATGGAATATGTCTT
>WURT03173682.1:0-10417 GCA_009936505.3 Holothuria glaberrima | reverse complement strand
GGGGAAATATAATCTTATGTATTGTGTTGTTTTTGTTTTCGCCTTTTGTACTGGCGGAATTGACCTTTCGCCTAACCAGTCGATTTGTGTATGTAATTTGGTCAACATTGAAGTATAGTAATCTCATAGATTGTATGGTGAAACGGACGTTTCCATGCGTTTATGTATTCTTATGTAAAAAACATGTAGTTTTGCAAAGTCGACCTGATTTTTTCCCCTTCTAGACGATTTCCCCTTTTAGGCAGGTTTTTTCATACAATATTTCCCTTTAATCCCAAATTAGCAATATAAAATATATATAGTATTCAAAAACTAATCATGTATATATCCAGGGCACAGCTTCATAATTGGTAAATGCTGATTTCAATAGATCAATTTATCAAATACAAGATCGATCATAATTTCTAATGAGAAATGACCCTGGACTTGAACCTTTCATTTGTTATTATGAAGGGATTAAAGAAAACTTCTGGAATATTTTATGCTAAAATTTTGACCATTTTTATTTGGGCTTCTGTATGGGTGAGGCAGGGAGTATAGATGGATACATGTTCAGACACAACCACAATTATTGTCCCACAAACCAAAAATTGTCATGTGTGTGTCACCACCATCACTGGTCCAATGATGCAAACTGGGATTTTGTGTTTTTCAATTGTGTGTAATGCACTCAATACCATTTAACTTACCAAATAATTATTTCTCACCTGCAATTATTTCACAGTCTCAGATCTGTTTACTTTCTTGTATCAGTTTCTTTGTCATACAGAGTCATGTAGCATTTACTGAGAGGATTTGTCAGTTTATTCTTCACACCATTGAGAAGTTGAGGAGGTGTTGCTCTCATTCATCTCCCTTCTAGTACTAACTAGTGCAAACATTGTAAAAGGAATCCTATTTGTTCATCTATTCTCCTGTGCTGGTAATCCTTGGGTGGTAGTTACTAGTTTCTCAGATAGGAAGTTGGTTCTGTCCATCTATTCAACACTACTATGGCAATTAAAATCAGAAAAACAAAGGAATACTGTCTTTTGGTTGTTGGCCAGAGCCCACTTTAATGGTATATCTCTGGTCTGTGTGTGGTCTCCTGGTCTGTGATTAGGTTCATTAGGCATTAGGTGAGGTCTAATTGATTTTTTGAGGTGAAAAGAACAGTGTGATTGACTTACTGGTATCAGAAACCATTATTGGCAATGGTCCACTGTCATCCACACTTTGTGAGTGTGGGGATGCAGTATGAGAATAAGTTATAAAGAGCATTGTACTGTAGGTTTATTTATTTTTCTAAAGTTGCACACTGGCACTGTTTTATAAAGTCAAAGTTTTGTGGGAGCATAGCTTGACTGAGAGAATATTCAATTGTAAAGGTGGAGAGAGAGGTGTTATGGATCTAGTCCATCAAAGCCCTTAATTTGAAAATAATGTGGTACATTAAATTTTGGCTGATGTCTAATTGGCAACATGTTTTAGTATGCTCTCACACACAATATAGCCTATGTATGTATCTATCAGTGGGTTATCCCTGCTGAATGTTGTGCTATGTTGCACATAATGTACCAAGGAGTTGCCAGCCGAACTCCCTGCATGGACATACTGAATGGAGTGTGTTTCATACATGTCACTTACATACAGTATGCTATGTGTAGACATAGACCATTGAGGTAGATGGGGGCAAACTTGAAGTCTTGTTCTCTGTAAAGGGGTATTGGCATATGTATGAAATAATTATGTGATTTCCACTGTGTGATCCAATAAAGGAGAAGTACTAAGATACCTGGCACACTAGTCACATTCTTATTTCTTGACCACAAGAGATGTTGTGAGTCATGGTAGCTGACAGTGTATTCTCAATCATCCCACTGTTTGTACTTGTTGGTTTACTTGTACTTTGCCCACCAGGTTGCATTAGAACCCACAAGCTGCTGCTTCCTTAATTTCATTTCTAGCAGCAATAGACTGGTTCAGTTTTTATCACTGAAACCCATTTGTACCTGCCTGCCCTCCCTTGTCTCCTAATTGGCTTATACCAGCTCTTTGTTTCACAACTGACCTACTCTTTATGAAAGAATGTTTCCCCTTTATGGTGGGGTCAGTTGGACTGCAATGTCAAACCATGTGAGAGATAGACCTGCATTATAGCATAATAGCTGTGGTCTACCATGGTAAAAAATACTCATTTTGGTCTGGCTCTCACACTGTTTGGATTAGGCATTTTTAACCTGGAATGCAAGTCTATCTCCCACTTCAAATGTGGTAAAGGACCACACAGCAGTCTTTGAAGTCTAAGGAGGTTCCTTTCTTCACATGGTGTACAATGGGTTCATCAGTCCACTCATGTTGTGATTGTGATGTTGAGACAATGAAGGGCAGAAGTTTTTGTCCAGTGTTTTGTAGTTTGAAGGGTGCTGGAGAAACACTATGTACTGTGAACATCAGAGGGGAAATGACTTTAAGCCAAGCAAGACTTAAACTGAAGGGATTTATTCACATCAGTTGATGATCAACTTTGCAAGCATGATTGAAGTGGAAAGTAGGCCAGATACTTATGAAATATACAGGTATACTCATGAACATGGCTACTTTCATAGCGTATGTTAAATGTTCTCCTATGCAAGCAATGGCAGAGATCATCCAGTTTTGCTATATTTATGAGCCTGATTGGTTTTGATGTATGAATATTCATATTATAAGACAAAACTTCAACAGTCATGTATGACCTCACTCTTATACAGTACGGTACATCAATGTAGCTTCCTTCAGGAGAGGAGTCACGCACAAAAAACCCATTGACTTTAGTCGTGAAAACTGCATGGTATTAATCAGACTTGCTGTGGTCAATTTTTTGCTGAGTATTTATGTTGCTGTGATTGTATACGTAATAGTTAATACTTAGTGTACAGTCTTTACATAGTTTGAGGAAGAACTCCTGTGAAAGTTTGCAAAGGTTGGTATTACAGTTGCAGGCAATATAGGTGCAGGAGTAATACATCCACTAGGCCAAAATTGTTCTTGGTCCTTGTTAAGCCTGCTGCACATCTAGGGGTGTTTCAAAATTTTATTTCAATTGATCTCAGAATAACTCTTCAGAAAATGTTGTAAATATAACCAACCATTTTGAGACTGACATTCTTAATATCTGCTATTAGTTATAACAAAAGCTATAAAAGCTTAATCATCTCTGTACATATGCACGGTTAATTGTAGCTACAGTGGTCAGCTCTAGTCCCTACTTATCTTCCGCCGACCACCACTAAGAGACAAAAATGCAGATATCGACCACAACTAGCACATCATGGCGACCAGTACTTTTGCCAGGGTTCAATAAAAAATCAAAGCTTTTCCCACAAATAAGCCACTACTTTTATCAAAACAACCACCACTCCATTCTGTCTAGCTGCAACCCTGTACATTTGTGTCTTGCTAGCCTTACAGTGGCCATGATCCCAGATTCTCAGTATTGTGCAAAATTTTCTTTCAAAACTTCCAGTAGTAACATTCACATGTTTCTCTTTGTGAAGATTTTTGTTATCATTCTACCAGCTGGAAAATTTGAAGCATTTGATTATTGATTCTATTGTTACATACTTGTATCAAGTGATAACCCAAATATTAGGAGTGAATTTATGCGAAATATTTGAAACAACTCTTTCGTGGGTGTGGCCTATTTGAAGTGCTCCCTCAGTAATCAAACCATGGTGCAGTGTGATAGTTTAAATGTAATTTTGGAGCTGCAAGAAGTTGAAAAGTTATGGACAATCTTTAAAGGTTATGTTCATTAGCAAGGTAATTATCAGCAGAAGCAAAGAATTGAATTTTTTAGTTAAAAGAATTGCTGGAATGGTAACATTTTTTTTCAGATTATGCTAACTTAAATGTGTCATCCAAAGTTATCCATATTGGTATCAAAATGAAGATAAATTTATGATCTATTGAAATCTGCCTTGCAGAAGTTGATTTGAACATTTCACATAAGAAGCCAAAAAAGCAATTGTAGTAATTGTCTCCTACAGCATTTTATGGGAAGATATTAAGAAGTGCTGGACAAAAAACTTTACAGAATAGGTAACACTGAAAGTCTTAAAAGCAACGTAGGAGCAAAGCTTTTACTAGAAGTTATTATGTGGATTAATCAGTTATGATGAGTGTATTTGTGCAAGGTATTTGTAAGGAGTATAAATGCTGCAACCTGTGGCTACTGTGGCTCACTGCTTTTGGTTTTAAACTAAAAAATATTTGCACATTTACATTTTGTGACTTACAGTATCTATATTAGTGCCATGGAACTAATACCCCCTAGCTTCATGGTAGCACAAAAAGCCAAAGGAGAGTTTACAGACTTACCTACTGTATAGTGGGAAATTTCAGCAAGGCTAATTTTTCGCGATTCTGTACGTTGTACACATATTTGCGGAGTGAAGAATTAGCTAGCCCATCAACCCGCATAGTCTTGTACAGAGTAATGAAGTATTTTCGCGGGTCTTAAATTCGTGATTAGTTACTTAGTCGCGAAAAGTGTGAAAACTATACCCCTGTGAAAATTTCCCACTTTGCAGAATGATAGATATAGTGTTATTTACTTGCTAAAATGGAATAAACTGTACAGGAGACTGTTCTCATGTCATATGAAGGTGTCAGTTCAGCTCCCAGGTGGTCATAGAGAGAAGGAAAGATGCATACTAACATAGCATTTTTTTTTTTTTTGAAACAATAAATTTGACAAATCACCTGTTGACAGAAAGTCCTGTGACCCTAAGCTTATGTTTAGGCAAAGAATGTAAAGGTGCCATTATTTATCTGTCCTGCTTGCCATAGCTATAAGTATTTCAGAATTTTTGTTAGTTGTCAAAGATGTGAACAATTTGTTCACAATATTTTATTACTAAATTATTGGACACTATATCTTGAGTCATTTTATATATCAAATCTCTCACAGAAAAGACTGTATTTGGTGCACCCATGACAGTCCAAACTTAAAATGAACAGTATGAAAAAGGCTAAAACTTTTCCAAAATTTGGAAGTTTCATGTAGCTGGTAAGCCTTTCCTTGTTCCCTTAATTTCTTGTTTATTGAACATTAACCAAATTGAAGGCCTATCAATTATTGCTTGTTAGAATACTTGCTGTCACTCTAAAAGATCCTTAAAGAGTATGCAGTAAGATCAGGGAGTTGTTATTTGAAAAGCAACTCCCTGGTAAGATTAGACTTCCACCTCTGTACACAGTAGTGTGGTTGTAGGCTACAGTATATGTATACCAAACTAAGAGAAACATTCTCATAAGAATTATTACACTAATGAAACAGTAATAACAATGCTAATTTTTGTTTTGTTTTCAAAAACCATTGTACACATTGAATTTGTATACAAAATAGGTCCCATGCAAGTTTCTCATTCATGATGTCCAAAGATTTATAAAACATATGACAGTTTCACCAATCGTTCTGAAACATCAGCTAAATTGTAAAAATCTGTTTACTTCCAAGTATCTTTCATGATGATGTAAATCCAGCATATTAATGCATAGAAGGAGTTTCTTTCCGACAACATTGCCTCAAGCCTGCAATGATTAGGTAAGAGAGTATTTGAGTGGCCATACGTATTTTCCCTTATTTTCTCTGAAAGAGTGCTATATTAAGGATTATGTACATGGTATAAATTAGTCACTTGTTATTAGTCCTCTTTGGTAATCCTTATCTTAACCCCCATTTGCAAATAGTATGGATCAGTAATTGCATCCTGTATCCTCCTGTCACATTCACTAGAAAGCAATATGTTTTGATTCTCTGAGGAAGAGCTGAAGCCCAAACCACCCTGAGTTGACACTTAGTGGCCTCTAATTTGGACTCTGTTATTGTTCTCAAGAATTTTTTGTGCTCTTATTCTTGGCTGCTCTTGGATGGGATTCTTGAAGAAGCTCAAATGAACCATTGAAGTTGAAGAATTGTGTTCTTCAGGGATCCCTGAATGCCTTTGACTGGTCACAAAGGTCTACACTGTCTATGTGTATTGTGTAAAATACCTCCCATTCTTCAGGCCATACCGTACTGGATACTGCTGCAGGTAAAATTCTTGGCTTGTTTTGCTTAAGTGAAGCTGCTATTAAGTGCATGCACAGCCTTCAAAGAAGCACTTGAATATTGTCAATTGTACCCGTTATGTAGGTTAGGATATATGGCCCAAAAGATAATTTGCACAAATATGGGAGGAGCACCAAACAGAAATGCCTAAAATTGAATATGCTCTGATTACTATAGCCAACATGTAGACCATGTTAATTATTGTATTTCCAACATATTCTTAAAGGCATTTTCCAGTGGCATTTCACAAGGGTCTCGTGTAAAAGAGAAAAATTTGCCAATTCGTTCCGCAATGCCTGCTGCTTGTGTTGCAAATTGTGGTGTCAGCTCAGTGCCAGCAATTTCAATGAGACTGTTCTGTATTTTCTTCTTTGAAAAAAAACAATTACAATTAATTTTGAAAGAGAAATATATGAAACAAATTTCTATGCTCACTTTAGTGCCGTATGACTCCAATCACTCAGTTCGTGGGTCATGAGAATTTCACGTTAATTGAAAATTCCACAATTGAACGAATATTTGATCGTTGATGCGGTAAGATACTTGGATATTTTTCACTTTCAGGAGAATTTGTCAATTCATGCATATTTTTTATTTTAAGTTCCTAAAAAAGTGTAAATTTTTTAACACAAATTTTACATAAGCGGTAGTGTATGTGGCACCAGATTGCATAAAAGGACACCTAATTTTACGGAAATTTTCCTCCCCCTCCCCTTAGACCCCTCCCCAAGGCCGGTGATCACATAATATATTGCATCCGTCACTATCTAGCTGTGCCCCCATCGAACTGTTATGCCTCCCTCGTGCCCCCCAGAACAAAAAGCCTGGCGACGCCACTGCCTAATAGAAATAAATTTTCTACATTTTCTGAACTTACTGAATTTTGTCTTTGGAAAATTCAATTTAAAATTTTTGAACTTTCTAGTGTGATAGGCGAGAAAGTCATCTCTTGTTGCATTAGGAGGCACAAATTTGGCTCTCTTCCTCAACTGCTTTTACCATCCCCACCTTCCATTTTTGCAAGTGATCTATCTGGAGGAAAGAATGATATTTTCATTATTAACATACCAATGCAAGAAAGACTGATACCCTAATTCTTAGGGATGCACCGGATCCAAATTTTTGGTTCAGGCAGGAACCAGATTTCGCCGGACAGTTTTTCAAATCCGGCCAGAACCGGATTTTTTCACTTGTAAAGAGAAACATTAAAAAAGAGCACCGTGGGCCGGGGGCTGGGGTGGGATGTCAAGGCAGAGGAGCTGTGGTTGACTTCATGATAGTGTTACAGTGGGTCCCCCTGTACAGTAGGTAACCAAGCTGATGTTATTTTGTAGGGTTTAGACTAGAGTAATGCAGACAGAAAATTAACAGAGATTTACTTAATATATGTACTGCAAAGTTCTTTAAAGCAAGGAAATCAGTTTTATTGTTCATATTGACAGTGATTGTAAATTTAAATGTTTTGATGAATGTGACTCAGTTTGTGCATATTGTGTAGGAATAATTGACACAGACTATAATATACCAGTTAATTAAATAACTTGTGTTTTCATACATATAACATTCACAATTGTGGGTCCTGTGATAAAAGTGGACATAGACTAACTTTGAATGTCTTCAAGTGGACATACAGTAGGCTAACTTTGAATGTCTTTAATTTTAACTCCACTTATTTTGGGCGTACCTATAAAACCTGTAAGACCAAACAATGGATGTTGTGTCAGTGTCAGTGCCATAATAACCTACGCAACACCTTAATGAGACAATTTCCTGCTAGTTTACATTGCCAGAAAACTTTTGGAAAGGTTTTAATTTCATCTGTAAAGTAACCTGTATCTTTTGATGATGGAGGCACTTCAGACTAGAATTTGAGAAAAATCTGGCCGGATTTCTTCAAAGATCCGGCCGGAACCGGAATCGGATATTTTGTCATTATCTGGCCGGACCGGATATGCGGTGCATCCCTACTAATGCTGATAAAGGTGAGAAGCTAGTGGAAAAAGTGGTTTTTCCTCAACTACAGTTAACAGTACTGCTAGTACAAAATACAAGAAAGCATAAATTTATGTAATCTTTGTGATGTTTCATTTATTCACCATAAGGACTTGAGTGCTATGCATTTCAAGTTTGCAAACACTTTGACATATTCCTTGATTTCTAGACTAACAGGAATTAAGAGAACTTCTTGAAAACTTTTATCTTGTTTTAGACTTCATACAGTAAAATGGCATATTCTACCCTATGCTGTGTACAGGATGATTTGAATAAGTTTTTTTTCTGGGACCTTAGAAGTAGATCTAGTGACACAGACTGAAAAGTAGAAGATGAAGGAGTTGATGTCAGTCATTATTACTGTATGTTGTTTGGGCTATTTTGGGATATTTATATATGGTATTTATCAGCTTGGACACTTTCCAGGGGCAGGTCATCTATGGGGTCGGTCGGTGACGGTCAATTTCCATGGCAAAAAGGTTTTGGAGTGAAAACAATGTATTGCGTGTATTCTAGCACGTAGTGTAGTCCAGGGATTATTTACACTCCAGCAGTGAAGTGCGTAAAATGTTCCCATATGGTCATACTGCAGTCAGTTTGGTTTTCACTACAAAGTTGCTAGGGTAAGGAAAAGACCAGGAGGAACGACCAACCCCATAGCATTTTTAAAAAGGGTTATAAAATGATGTGAATGATGAACCTACTGGGAATCGAGGGATGGGGATGGGGGTTGGGATGGGGGTGGGGGTGTCAAGATTGGGACTGAGGGATGAAGGGGTATTGCATATTTTTTGAAAAAAAAAAACAGCAAAGCTTGCATTTATTTAGTTAATTTTCCAGAATAATAAACCGATTCTAACCACACTTCCTGCTTTGCATTCCAATACATATGCTCGGTAAATTATAAACCTGTAGGCAACAGAACAGAATGTGAATTCTATAAAAGTTTTACCATCTTCCTGCACCAATGCCCCTATAGTCTAGTTGCTTGATGAACATGACTTAAAATTGTAATTCTCTAGTCTGTAGTTATTTAGAGTCAGCCATGTGTATGCAGTATTTATCATATCAAAATTCAAGGCACATAGTATGTGTTCCTCCTTGAGCATACAAACAAGAGATCAGATCTGGATTTGACTTTGAGCAAAGGATCAGTTTGCCATTTGGGAACTCCCTGGTTCACCGGATCAGATCTTGAGAGCTTGATTGCCCATTTGGGTAGGATCAGACCTCACTCAGGTAATAAAAAAACAAAACAAATGGGAACATGATGGGGATCAAAGTGACCTGAGATGAAAGCAAATGAATGATGTACTTTAGCAGTGCAGCTAATTGTTGCCTTAGTCCGCCTGTGAAATATCAACTACCGTACAAGAAAACTACAAGGAAACTGCAGGTACATATCCCACTCCATATGTAGATGTAATTGCATACAAATCATCAGTAGGTGTACACAGTGTAGTACATCTTCCACACAATTTGTACTTACAAATCTTGAATATTTCCAAACATATTGTGATTTAACTTGAATATTTGTGCTAGAAAATGCCATTGCCTAAAAATGGTGTGCAGTTGACCAAGAAGTTAAGTACTGTACCAAGGGAACGAGAAGGATTTCAGCTGAATCCATAGTCAATGAAAGAGTGTCGTAGCCTGCGTAGGTCAAGATGCTTTTTGGTTTCGATGAAAAGAGAAACTTATGCGGTCATGATGGCGTGTGTAGTTATGTATGTATGTATGTATGTATGTATGTATGTGTGTATGTATGTATGTATGTATGTATGTATGTATGTATGTATGTATGTACGTACGTATGTGTGTGTGTATGTATGTATGTATGTATGTGTGTATGTATGTGTGTATGTGTGTGTGTATATGTATGTATGTATGTATGTATGTATGTATGTATGTGTGTTTGTGACCTCTTGTTTACACGGTATCTCGAGAAGGGAAACTGAACATTCTCAAAGTTGGTAAGTAGATGCCTCATATTGAGATGAAGAAGCCTATTGTTTTTGGTGGAGGTCAAAGTTCATCTGGGGTCACTGGGGTCAAACCCTGAAAATCTTGTTCACACGATATTTCAAGGTAGGAAGCTTGGATTAATTTCATACTCAGCATATGGATGTGTTATGGTTAGAAGAAGAACCCTATTGTTTGTGGTGGAGGTCAAAGGTCATCTGGGGTCACCAGGGGTCAAATTCTGAAAATCTTGTTTACATGATATCTCAAGGTAGGAAGCTTCATACTTGGTATGTGGTTGCATTATAGTAAGAAGAACCCTAGTGTGTTTGGTGGAGGTCAAAGGTCATCTGGGGTCACCTGGGGTCAAACTCTGAAAATCTTGTT
>WURT03173660.1:0-10417 GCA_009936505.3 Holothuria glaberrima | reverse complement strand
ACATAATAATATGTCTCCTTATGTATACAAAATACCGTATAAATTATGCACCAAATCACATATTTTCACATAAAAAAAACAAAAATTTTCACAGCCCCCTCCCACACCCTCCCCGTCGCACGCGAACGCGCTCGGGCTCGTTCGCTTCGATCCCTCGCAAAAACTTCCATTCAGCCCCCTTGACAAATTCCTGGCTACATGCCTGAGTAATATTGACACAATAAAGTGTCAATCTAAACAAGAGAAGGGCAAATGAACGAAAATGGCGATTTTACCACAGATTTCACAGGAATCCCTATTTTAAGGCTGGGTACATGCAGCTTAAAACACTCGGGAAGTGACGTTTCCGGCCATCTGAGAGGTTTGTAAAGCCAAAAATTTTCTTATGCGCTTCGCGCCAACCGCTTAGATAGTTCTGCCGCGCATTACGAACCCCGCCCCCAGGAAGACGGGATAGGTAGGGGCGCCAATTTCGTTTCTTGCCCCGGGCGCCACAAACCCTAGCTACGCCCCTGGGTGTGGTAAGAGTAAATTAGGCTAAACAGTGACACTGAAATGTGAGGGTTTGAGAGAAGTAGCTAAGAGACGTTTTAGCGCACGCTCTTTGACTTATAGACCTTATCTCATTCTCCTGCGACACCATATTTGTAATTGTTAAAATGGAATCTGACAATTGTGTAACTATTCTATCATAAATCAGCGCCCAAACGAAATTTCTAGAAGAGACATCCAACTGACAATGGTGGGGACGCTCCCATCCCTCTCCTGACCACACCCCTATCCAAGTCCGTCGTATTACTGGCCAGGTATGAAGTGAACTTCAGAACTTCGTACAAACACAACTCACTTGGGCTACATTCGGATTCCAGTCTAACGTTACGGTGCAAATTATTTCGTCCAGACAGTAAAAATTCACCTTTCTAGAACACTTCCCACCAGTGGCGTAGTCGGAATTTCTTTGTGGGGGGGGGGGGGGTGAGGCTTTTTCAAGGGGGCAACCAAAATAAATTTATGGATATATGTCTGACCGACACCTTTTCACGCACTTAAAGTACAGTACAATGTAGCAATGTAGGTTATACATTACTATGTTATGTATACGTTGATAGTGCATACAGGCGGTTAACGGTTAAGCTATGCTTTGACAAATTAGACCATTATCTCTTGTCATTTTCAGTTAAGCAGCTAAGTTCGTACCTTCCTACTGGCCAAATTGATAAATTGGCCAGCTAGTAAAAGTTTGTGTATACTGTAAATGTAGTTTCATCTGTCAAAGAAAACTCTGTACATCACTTGAAATTATTTGGGAAAGGGTGGGAAACAAGAACGAAGTTACATAATATTTTTTTTTTGGGGGGGGGAGGCATTGTTCCCTGACCCCTTTGGCTACGCCACTGATTCCCACATAAAGCTATAGTAGCCCGTGCTGAGTTCCAATTGCTCATGGCCATAATTGCTGTGTGTACGCTGTCGAGTATGCATTCGGTTTCACTACTGACTTGCTAAAGTCATCACTGACCATTCAAAGTGCAACTCATGGTTGCATTAATGTCAATCATAGTGCAGTCACCAGGTTTGAATAGAGATACCGGGGTTCATAAATAAGTCTGGGTGGTGCAACAGCCCCTTTAACTGGTCATATATTTTTCGGGGTACATGTCATCGATCATCAATGAGGTTTCAATAGTCATTTTGTGCACCACATTTTATCAAAACTATCTGTGTATTGGTTCCCAACACAAGTCAATTTGAGATGTGGTGGGATGGAAAATTTTCTACCAAACAACAGTAGCCTATCTAGCAAAAAGCACCATTATCCTTGACATAACGGACAAAGTAACTGACGATAGGCGCTCCCTCATATCACAAGTTGCTAAACATTATTTTATATGTAGGTTAACAATGCTTTGTACCACGACTATGAGTGAAGTTATCTTATATTACATGTATATTATAATGGGGATTCACATACATGCTATGAACACAGTCATGTGTAGTGTAATTAGGCTGGCCTTTAGGTAATTGCATGTAACAGTAGGTGAAGTTAATTTCATGTTAGGCCTTCTTGTTTTAAAAATCTTGGTAGGAGAAAATCCAACGTATAAATAATCACACCGACGGGCACAATATTTTCTGCCAGTCTGCCCGTTGTTGAAGAGTCTAAATATTTCATGTAGGCTGCATGTATCGGTATCTTAGATCCATTCGTTCCGGTATGAACATCCTGCAGGCAACCATCTACTAGTCTGCTAGTATGACTCAATTTTGTTTTCGTCGCAATGTCTAAAGTACTTCCATACAATGTTTATAATTATACAAGATTTATAGTCCTATACTCTACATGAAGGTAAAGTGTAACAATCAATTCCAAATTTTTGTTTACCATAGCATAAATTAAACGTCAGTGTTTATGTAGATGGTTTGAATAAAGTATACTATTTCACAACGGTATTTGTCGAGTACCGGCAACATTTCTGCAATGTCTTTGTAAAGGCCACAATATCCACAGTTTTGTTTGTGACAGCACGGCTCGTGTGAAAGTTTCGGCTGCTGTGTAATTTCGTAACATTGTCACAAACAACTTTTGCAGTTACACAGTTATAAACAGTTCCGCAATCTCAAGTTGTTAGATTAGTTAGATGGTTCTAAACAATCCTTAGTACTGTAGTTTCATCATAGGCGTAGGAAGCTGTTCGAGACTGGGGGATGGATATTTGGGGGTCCTTAGATGCAATTTGGTGCATATTTTGGAAAAATTTATGGTAAATTACTCCAAAGTTTGGACAGTTCTTACAGAAGAGTCAAATAAGTGTTCCCTTTGGAAAATTTTGGATATTTGAGGATCCTTAAATCCATTTTGAAGCATTATTTTGGACAAATGTCAAGGTAAATTACTGCAAATTTTTGACATTTCTTACAGAAGAGTCAAATAAGTGTTCCCTTTGGAAAATTTTTGGATATTTGAGGATCCTTAAATCCATTTTGAAGCATTATTTTGGACAAATGTCAAGGTAAATTACTGCATTTAAATACTGACATTTCTTACAGAAGAGACAAGGGGTTTTAGTCCTTGGAAAGTGGGGGCTGGAGCATACTTTCGCCCCAAAAATTTCGCTGGGGGTGTCGTCTCTAGCCCCCCCCCGCTTCCTACGCCCTTGAGTTTCATAGAAACATTAACGTCCACGCCACCAAAGATTAACTGATGCACCGTCTTTTATGTGGTTCAGTTAGGATTTGGAGAAGAACAACTGAAACAAACGTGAATTGTAATGTCACTTCAGTCATACCGAATATTAATATAAATGTATAAGTAGCCCACATGATTACTGTTCTCTTAATTATATACTGATTATATGAATAACATATGGTGCATTTGATCAAAATTCGCAGGTCTATGCTGCCCACTGATGCTGTCTGAACATTTTGAGTGCGCATGGTCAATGTTAGACTGGAATTCTGGTGACAGATTGACGGAAATCATATGCTCCTTTCCAAATAATCTGTTTCAGTTTTGTGATTGAGAATTGACTGAACATGAGTCAAACTATTGGTAAATGTTTGCCGCTGTACCAACATTCTTCAAGTCACAGCACCACATAGAAAACGACACAAGTTTTTGCGAGCGAATGCGAAGTATAGTAGTCGTTTTATGGACTTGTTACAGTGTTTTCATTCAGCGTCTTGTTGTTTTTGTTAATCTATTGTGTATGAAAGTAAGTTGTAGATTAATAGATGTTAGCTATAAATAGAGTTAATTTATGTAAGGATGTTTTTAGCTTTGTTACAGTTTGAGGTATATTCCTTGAGACAGTTAAATTTTACGGTTTTTTGAAACGAGTGCTTAACGTTCTTAAACGCCCTCTTTATAGTTTTTGTCAACTGCTATTCTTTTAGAAAAGGTCATTACCCTTGCTCATATTTTGAAACGTCCGAGTGATCTATTGAAGTAGAAGTTAATGTTTCTTTTATAGGCAATGCATAGCATGGGTAAACCCTCTTCACAATAGCCCAACTATAACTGGAAAAAGAGCGACAAACTAAAAAGTTGCGTTTTGTTTTCTTCAGAATTGAAGACTTCGCGGAGTGGGGTGGGCACAGTCACAGGCAGTCCTAGCGTTATATCGTAAATACCCTTAGTATATGTAATATCAGAAGGTAGCACACTCCTCGGTCTATCGGCACCAACTTGGCGT
Organism: Holothuria glaberrima; assembly: GCA_009936505.3. NCBI lineage: Eukaryota > Metazoa > Echinodermata > Holothuroidea > Aspidochirotida > Holothuriidae > Holothuria > Holothuria glaberrima. The sequence goes on along the minus strand of WURT03173660.1, from coordinate 6,224 downwards.
AACTGAATCACGATTTTTATGCCTTATTCTAAATTTTACCTCTTTTCAATGCACACGAATGTTCCAATCTCGTTTTAAGATCAGATGAGTAGTGTGATGATTCATTTGGTGACCTTTCTGTGGGCGTATAATAGGGACTTTTCTTAATTTAATTCCTTTTGCGGTGTCTATTTTTAGAACAGTTTTGCACAAAAACGAACTGTATGAGTGATGCCAATTGTAATGTTTTTCCAAAGAGCACCATCTTATAGTATAAAAGTGTGTGGGTGCAGGAGCAATACACGTCCACCGTGCAAACACGTTACCTTACGGCAGATGTTACCCTGACTACCGTCGAACCTTAGGCGTTCTCAGCATTATACATACATGTATACACACTAGTGTGGAGGGTGACGGTGGCACAGAACGTTAGGTACACTAACTTTATGGGGGTCAGTGAGGTGTAACGCTGTTGAGGTCCACTAAACCTGATAGTGGCTACTTCCAGAGCCTGGGTATACCTACCCCGCGTGGCGGACGATCTTTTTTCGTCCAGCTAATCACTGCGAGGGGCGGCAGCCACCGAGGCGCTACGCAGGCTAAGGTATACCCCACCGTGGCTAGCGTCATGGGACCGCAACTTAGTCTAGACATGTGTTTTGTTGGAGGACGTAATGGTCGATACTAAAAGTTGTTCGAAGTAACTTAATCTCATAATTAATTCGATTTTCTTTTAAATGAATATATTAGCTGCGGCATATTCAGGCCTTCTTGAAATTTGTCTTAGGATAAGTGTCGTAAAGGTTTTAACTTTTCATTCTATTCAACAAGAAATCAAGAGGGAATTCCATCATTCAAGAGAAACCGGATAACATTGGTTGAAGTAGTTCATTGCTTGACATGTTACCGTATCTAAGAGGTCAGTGCTAAACGACCCATTGATACACCGAAACAATCATGATTCCTTACCATAAAACCTTCCATGCATAATTAAACGGAACTGAATATTGAAAGAAGTGTTTTTTTTTTTAGCTTGAAAATGACCTTTATCATTCTTCTTTTTCGCACTTGAAATACGCTTTTGCGTCATTAGGAAGGTAATCTCATGAGCCATGACTCGACACCACAGGAAACTACTGTTACTTTACTAAATTACCTTGAAGAGGTAAGTTCAAGGAGAAGGTAGCTTCACCTGAAACGTTGACTTGTACCGATTAGGTAAAATTCAGTAAATCAAAATGCAAAAATACTTCGAGGTAAGATCCAAACGTGACGTAAATAGCATAGAAGTGAAGCTCGCTGCTATTCCTGAAATAAGCATTAGAAAGCGCACAAACACAAAATAACAATCTAAAGTGAATATACCTCAATTAGCGTTTGACGTTCACTATTCAACGAATCACTAATGATCTGAGCTACAGAACAACAAAACAAGTCAGAAACTCTGTACGTCGTTTCCTATATGCATCAGACATCAACCACAGAACACTTTATCATATTTGCTACAGTGACCAGAAGTTTACTAAAAGGGACGGTTAATTTGTGGACCAAAAGTTACATTCGCAATAATTGCCTCAGCGATTATAATTAGCATAAAGCGTAGAAAAACAAGAAACCTTAACCAGGCAGGTACTGAGCCAAGTGTCAAGTTACCATTGACTTTTAATTCATTTTTACACATTTGGCCCTCCTGAAGAATTTTTCGACCCCTGGAAGCCATTTCGCCTCCTTCAGAACCTTGTCTGGCTACGGTTTGGCCTTAAGATATGTTAAAACATCAGGTGAACCTTTAAAATCTGCCCTCATTTCTCTCATAAGTAGGTCTTCGTGTCGTGATGTCTCCAAAAATGCCCTACTCGAGTTAGCCACAATTTAGGGGTTGTTCTTTGTAAATTTTGTATAAATTCGGTGAAACCATGGTGTCACATGATGTAAAAGAACCATTCAAAACCGTAAGTTAGGATACCAGGGTAGACTAATTCAATTCCATGATTGATTGCGTCTGTATAGGCCATATGTGGCGGGGGTACTAGGGTACTGTGCCCCCAAATTTTGGGCAACCCACAAATTCGAGCAGAATCTGAGATACTCGGGCATTCTTCCTACAGGCTCAGTGATCCTGGCAAAAACAACTGTGCCCCAGTCCAAATGGCCCCATAAGCTCAGTGCATGGCGTTTACAGACTCAGTGGATCATATCATCCGATGACACTTGCAATAGACCCTTGTAGGCTGTAGTAATGCAAAACCTGCTTGAACTTAGGCAAGAAACCGCCTCATTCTAACAACTGTTGCTATCGGATTGAAGTTACTTATCGGATTTCTATAGAAATAGACATGAAACTTGTGAAAAAGCCACAAAACTGAGCTTAGCCGATATTGATACAACGAATGATAAACCTGTGACATTGGTGTAGTACCTACCTTTCTTGTACGAAATTTCGGAAATTTTCACATCTTAGTGGAAGCGTTCTCGAATAAAAGTGAATCGACTGGAACTATGATCTCCGCTGAATTATCTCCGATTCAACAGCGAGGAAACAAACAGTGCCATGAAATACACATACTAGCAGGCTTTTGATACAAGCAGTACAAAAGGACAAACAACTCTAACTTTTATTACAAGTAAACGATTGAAAACGTACTGAGTGCCTAGCCTTTGCCTGAACAATTCACGGAATGAACACAGCTGTGTTACTAGTACTTCAGTCAGTCAGTGATGACCTCAAACACTCACCTCCTCGGAAGTAGCAGTGCGAGAGCCCAGTTGCGGAAACTATTAGGAGTTTAAAAAGAGACTGCGTGGCCTACACATTCTTTTTGCTGATTTTCTGTATTTAATTCAGCGCTTGGAAGACGGTACACTTCTTTATGGGAAGAGATAGACACACTTAACTGAGGATGAGGGTCACTAGATCTCCTTTATCTGAGCAGAGAGTTGCTTTGCTCTTTCTATTATTATGATCATCATGTATTAAAATGAGAAACTCCTGAAATGATTATCTCAAAACAGTTTTAGATTCTTCTTGATAAATTGATCATCACAACAGTGCATCCCCTAGTGGTGTGTGCAATGTTTGTTTTTCAAACTACATCTTCTTTCAGGGTAACAGGGTAACCGACACCTGGATGAGGACGATGAAAGCAACCAGAGTAGTAGAGGTCGGGTTGAGATTAATTCTCTTATTATAAAACCCCAGAAAGGCACCAAAAAGGTATGGGAGACTGGGGTAGTTTGGGACACGGGGTGCAATGGGACATTCAATATATCTCTTGGTTCTAGTGTTTAGGTGCACCCTCCTTTTGGTCATAGAAAGTACATATTTTAACGCATTTACCAATGCACAAATTACCCAGTTCGGCATTGTTTTGTCAAAATGTGGCTGGAATTTTCACTTTTTGACATTTTGAATAATTCACGGAACAGTTACATCATATGATCACATACTTCTGCTAAGCGTCCTTTCCAAATATTTACTTGTGGTGTGGAAGCATGCAAATCAAAGGTTTTGCATGAAGAGGTGTGCACAATTATACATTACGAAAATTTTCCCCATTGCGAAACGTGGACCTGATACAGCACTTTTCCTTCAAAAAGTGCGGCATCACAACTCCTAACCTGACTTTCTGTTTTACACCTTTGTCTTGCCTCTTTGCTTGTCCAATCACGCTGTGGACAGCATCAGTGCTCACTAATCCCATTTGTGTTTATTCTGTGAGACTGAAGCCTTTGTGTAGGCCCTACTCAAGTTTACATACAAGAGTAATTAGTTGATAAGTTAATCCTCTTAGGGGAAATTAGAGAGGCTAGATGAATAAACTTCAGGTGTGAACTGATAAACAACTGGCTGGCCATTTTGGTATGGGAGAGATTTTCCTCACGAATTTCGCATTTATTAGACATGTGTCATCACATAAAAAAATCATGTTTGGTGTGCATTGGGACACTTTGGACGGATTGGGACAATACAAACCTATGCCATGTACTGTAGTCATAATTCGGAATAGCCTAAGCAGTACAATAAATCTTGTGAAGAGATAATTTGCAAATGACGCAAACACACAGAAAGTCAAACAAACGGATTACAGCCTTAATGGAGCTTTATGCTGCACTGAACGTATGATGAGGCTAATTATATATCTGAATAGCACTTCCTTCAGTCATGTGTAGGCTGTAGTTGCTTTGACTTTACTGTGGTAGGCAAGCAATGAGAGTGCTTACATATTTATAAGCTAATTTCAAAAATTTTGATAAACCACCAAGTATGAACTCAACTCCTTTGGTTTCTAATGTTTAATACTCTCGAGAAGCTTGCTGGAATGACCCAGGTTAGTGTCATTTCTATGCAGACCTATGACAGTTAAAGAGATGGAAAATGTGGACCACAAATTTTTAGTCCATAGAACGTAATTGTATGCTAATTTGCATTCAGTGTATGAGAAATATGACCGAATGTTGGTGAGGCTAGAGAATGGTCAACCTTTTGTTTTATGGGGCGGGGGTATTAAACATTTGTTTCTCCATGACTGTCCCAATGTACCATGCTGGTTGTCCCAATGCTCCCCTCATTCGGGGCGCAATGGAAAAAAAATGAAGAAAATAATCAAGTTTTTTTGAAAAATGGAAAGTGGTATTTTAAGTTTGAATGCATGTGAGGTGCGCTATGGTGAGCTTTATTTGTAGGTTTAATATCTTGCCTGTATCACATTCTTAGGGAGAGTTATTGACAAGAAATGTAAAAAATGTCCCAATGCGCCCCAGTCCCCCCTACCTAAAGCATACCGGTAGTTGTAGATGAAAATGAAACAACACTGGAATAGTGTGCAGTGTCCCTGACATGTTTAGAGAAATGGTTGGATGATTTTGAACACATGACAACCACAATGCACTATCAAGATTCAATAAATTAATTCTGGTATTAAAGTAAAAATCGGTACAACTTCTGATGCATTGATATCTATTGAAAGTGATAGTTACGGTTTCCTTTCGAGGTAATATCCTTATTTACAGAGTCTTCATGTTGAAATCTTGGGGGCAGTTCCAAGAAATGATCCACCCCACTAATTTGCTTCCGTGTTCATGCATTCGATTTTGTCAGGCTTAGCAGACTTATAATGTTTAAAATGTATTACATGAATAAGTATGCGTAAGTACACTTCTCTCCCCTTATCAAAGTTGCCCATTACAAATTCGATCTCTACAAAGTCACCTCTCTAAATTCAAAAAGTGGCTACCTGAGTATTGTCACCAGGACCGTAGCCAGGCAAGGTATTGAAGGGGGCGAAATGGCTTCCAGGGGGCGAAAAAATTTTCAGGGCGCCAAATGTGTAAAAATTTATTACGTCAAAGGAAACTTGAAAACTTTCTAGGGGGCGAAAAATGTTGACCCCTTGTACAACTTCTGATGCATTGATATCTATTGAAAGTGATAGTTACGGTTTCCTTTCGAGGTAATATCCTTATTTACAGAGTCTTCATGTTGAAATCTTGGGGGCAGTTCCAAGAAATGATCCACCCCACTAATTTGCTTCCGTGTTCATGCATTCGATTTTGTCAGGCTTAGCAGACTTATAATGTTTAAAATGTATTACATGAATAAGTATGCGTAAGTACACTTCTCTCCCCTTATCAAAGTTGCCCATTACAAATTCGATCTCTACAAAGTCACCTCTCTAAATTCAAAAAGTGGCTACCTGAGTATTGTCACCAGGACCGTAGCCAGGCAAGGTATTGAAGGGGGCGAAATGGCTTCCAGGGGGCGAAAAAATTTTCAGGGCGCCAAATGTGTAAAAATGTATTAAGTCAAAGGAAACTTGAAAACTTTCTAGGGGGCGAAAAATGTTGACCCCTTGACAACGGACCTGAGTATCACATTAAACCTTAAGGACAATTGGAAGAACTGTGCGATATTTTTCTTTTCTTTTTTAAGGAAAAATCTTTTCACTCTGCAATTTACATGCATGCAGTTCTGTACGAGGGTACGACTACGGTAGCACTAGCTTCAAGAGACGTGATTTCAATAGCACGGTATGGAGTGTATATGGTGTATGGCTAGTAGACTTCATGGCCAGTTTACTTGTCGGCCCATGGCAAGAGGTGTACTGCTTTTAATTATACTTATGGAAGTAAAAACAAGTGCCGTTAATTAATATTTTTTCTTTCTTCTAGTATGTGGTATTCCCGTTGTAAAACACCACACGAAAAGATCACGAAAGAATCTTTATAGTTGCACGTCTTATCTATTA
>WURT03173659.1:3890-20758 GCA_009936505.3 Holothuria glaberrima | reverse complement strand
ATAGTTAGAGTATCATATCATTTGTAATGGATGATTCTAAGGCAAAGACTACATCAATAGCTAGGCAGGAATGATGAGTGAGAGAAACATTTGTATAATGCATGGGTTGGCTGGCAGATAAATTTCTCCAAATAGTCCAATGTGTGTATAGTAAACCTTGTTCTGTAAAGAAACCAAACCTGTACAGTGCTTTGTCTTGGGTGCTACTTTACCCTTTTTCGTGGATAGTTTAGACATAGTAAATGTCAATTTCATATTCTGGGCTAGTTCCTAAATGGCCGTTATTACCTGAATATCATGTTATTGTGGAAACACTCTCTCAAGTTGGAATCTTATTTCATGCAAACATATTTAAACATATTTTAAGTCCATCTTTAACTTTTAGATGTACATTCATTATCTTTCAGTTTTGTGTGGTGTTTTGTCTTTGTGAATGGGGGATAGTGTGTTGCATGAAATGCAGTGTTTTTAAATACCAAGCTGTTGTTAATAGTATGGTAACGGTTGAAGTCACTACTCTTATAGAAGTATAAAGAAATATTACAGTGAAAGTTTAATATTTCTTCTTTGCCTGTTTCTGTTCCTAAAATATTTTTAGTGATGTGTTAAAGAGTAACATTGTTTGTACATTATACACAATATAAAACCTCTGGTAAAGCTTTAAATGTGCGATTTCTGGCAGAGGAAAATGTTTTCCACAGAAAGCAGTAGAGAGTGAAAGTGACATAGTTTTAGCCATTGTGCAGTTTAGGCCTGCTTGTTTTCCTGCAATGTGAACAAAAGGGAAAGTTTAATCAAACCAGTTGGAAATTGTGATTGAGTAAGAAGAACAAAGAGGAACTCAATTTCAACCAGAATGCAAAAATGCGTTGTGGTTTTAATGATTAGCAAATACATGTGTAATCCCAAATAATGCCAAAATATCCTGTTTGTCACAGTTACTGATTGAATGTGATCATAATGTGCTGTAAAGATACAGTTTTGTGTTCATATTTGACCTTGGGAAGTTTTGCTTTTTGGTCTCCGGTGATTTCAGCTGACCTCTGATATCCAGCAAAACTAATAGGGGTTTTCCACTGGATTTAATGTAATACCATGTGAGATATACAACAATATCTGTTTCCTGACTTGATGCAAAGTGTTAACAACACTTTCTGAGTTAAACCCCAGTGAACTAGATGACCTTTGACCTCTACCAAAAGCAAAGTTTTCCCTCTCACCATAATGCATCCACATAATATGTATAAAATCTATCCAATCTTCCTACCTCTTTCTACCTCTAGCATGGTGGCCTAATGGTTAAGGAATTGGACTTGTGATCTAAGAATTGCCGGTTCAAATTCCGCCTGGGTCATTGTGTTGTGTCCTTGAGCAAGATGCTTTATCTCGATTGCTTCTCTTCACCCAGGGGTTAAATGGGTTCCTGTGAGGTGAAAAGTCATTGGGAAGCACTGTTAGAGCTGCTCCACACTGGAGGGATTGTCTTTGGGATGATTTACCGATGACCAGGGGTAATGGAATGTAAAGCACTTTGAGACTGACTTCGTCGGTATAAAGAGCTGTATAAAAACTGACCATTATTACCTATAGGTATCTTGTAAACAAGGTTTGTAGAGGTTGACCAGTGGTGGCCCCAGATGACCTTTAACCTCCATTAAACAATAGGGTTCGTCTTCTAACAATAAAGCATCCGCATACCAAAAAATCTATCCAAGCTTCCTATCTTGAGATATTGTGTTAACAAGGTTTCTTGAGATAGGCCCGGTTGACCTCAGATGACTCTTGACCTCCACCAAAAATGATAGGGTTCTTCCTCTCAATTCAGGGCATCCACATATTCTCTTTTCATCGAATCCACAAATTGGTTGGATATTTATGGTGTTTGAAATGTTCAACTTTACTTCTTGCTGTTCTGTTTGAAAAAAAACATATGAAGGAGACCTTTGAGTGGATGATAAGGAAAAATGAATCTTGAAGATTTTGTAAAATTTATTTGTTTGATTTTACTTGTTTGCCTCTTTTTGCAGATAAAAGGAAACCCCAGAATGTCAATTTATCAGACTCAGGGGAATGGGAAATTAAGACAATCACCAGTGCTCTCAAAAACTATTTCAGGTAAGTGTATTGTCTTTTGGCTAGTTCTTGTTCTCAGAGAGAAGGAAAGGGGGTATGCAGATAGTAGTTGTAGTGCTCAAGAAATGGCTGTAACATGGTCATCAAAAATGACAAAAATAGTTATGCACTTTATGAAATAGTGAAGCCAATAATTTTGGGATGGGAGCTGAAAATTTTTACTAAAAAGTTGACAGAAAGGAGGGATTCATGCAAGGATTATTTGTATTGTAGCACAGTTATCTCCAGACTTTGCAAATATTTCTCCTTTAACAAGAAGTTATGGTTAAAGAAATTACCAGTTGTAAGACAGAAAAGCACAGTCTGAAGGTTATATAATTTCACTCAAAATGGCCTTGACAAAGAGAATAGTATTTTAGTCACTGATAGAGATTCTATTCAGGTAAATGCCACCATCAAATTAAGCTTTTTTAAATTCTTTTCATTACAAAAATGAAACATCTCCCATTCTACTGGGATGATCACAAGTTTGTCGTGGCAAAATTGCAAAATTTGTTAAGTATTTAACATTTACGTAAAAGAAATCAGTAAATTCCCTTTGAGTTGTATTCTCAATTGATTTCAACTTTTATGCATAAGAATGTGTGTTGCATGGTATGTTGTGAAGATAAGAGCACCTTTGTACTCATTTTTTGCCACCTGTTAGCATTCCAGTTTTTCTATTAACCTTAACTTTGGATTATTTGCTAACTTCTGGTAGAAATTGAAATTGATCCTTTGTCACTTCTTTGTCAGCATTACTGCAAAACCAAAGAAAATGAAAGGTACTTAGGGTGAAAAATAAACTAAAAGTTACATTTTATGCAAGAAATAATTTTTTTCCCACAGGAACCTTCCAGAGCCACTGATGACGTATCAACTTCATGACAGATTTATAGCAGCTGCAAGTAAGTAGCTCTTTCTCTTTTACTTTTGTTCCTTTTTTATCTTATTTTCCCTAAATTATGGGAAATCTGGCTATTTTAAAGACCAGGGCTGCAAAAAATGTTCATTTCCCAGGAAGGGAGTCAACCTTTCCACAATTGCTTCTGTCTTTTTACTTACATAATTGGCAAATTTTCTTCCAGTTGCCAAAATTTCCCTCCAAATACCCATGCTTTCTTGAACAGAGCCTCTCTGCTTCCCGACTTTTCCCACCCATGGTTGAAGGCACTTTCATGGTCTCAAATCTCAAAATTAAGTGACAGTTGCATCTATCTCCCACTTATTTGGGATTTGGGAATAAATTTTACTTGCTCAAGTTAGTATTAGTGAGATGGACACAAGGTAACTCTTCCGTGGTTGATCTGTCATGTCAGAGATTTATGCCTTCATTGCTCCTCCTTGCCTAGTATTATATGTAATACTCAGACTTGGGTGCAATTAAACATCTAAAAGTTGTTATCAATGGGATGGCACCCTGGGCACCATGGTTGATCTGGCTACTCAGTGTTGCCCTGAATCAAGCTAGATGTGTCCTTACCATCTGGCCTTTAGAAGTTTCTTAATGGGCTTCCTAGTGGCAGAGTGAAGAAACACAGCCATGTTATGTATAGTAGTTTGTTAAAACTTGCAAAAAAGACACAACTATGATCATTTTAGAAAATAAAATATGATTTTGTGCATGCTTTTATAGTACTGAAAATTTGACAGGTGTTGCAATTCCAAGGAATATGAGACAATTCAACTCCTTGTTTGGATTGTCAATGCCAAAGCAGTTGATTAATTTGACCATGCTTACCTGCAGATTTGCCATAAAGTGAGTGTTAGTTGAGATAGGGTCTGTCTATATTTGATATTATGTGGATATGGGAATAGAATACCCATACACCTTATTAGTAGCTGTTTCTTGTCCTACTTTCAGGTATATCTGCCACTTTCTGTTTCCTAAACTACTGTACATGTATTATTCCAACAATAATTTTGTAAATGATATTAGTAAATTGTTGCAATTACCTCTTTTTTTTATTGCACTGTTACATTGTGATGCTTTCAGTGTCTTAAGATATCAGTTATTTTCAGTCTTGATAATATTTCAGAATATTCTGTTAACTGAATTTGTAGAATCACATTTTTTACTTCAGTGTGTCATTATTGAAGTAAAGTCAATAGCATCTAGGTGTTTGGTTGCTGCAAGCCACAAACGAGTTCACAGGATAGGAACAATTAGTTATCATCTGGTCAGGGGTAATATATATTGTGGGTGGCAAGAAAGAAAATGGGTAGTTGTTGGGTGTCTTTTAACATACACAGAAGTCTGGTTACTCATAGACTGACAACAAATTGTAAGTCAGACAGTCCCAAATAGCCAGAAATTTTCAATGGTACAAATCACTGGAGCAATTAGAGTGATTTTTAGATAGTATACATAACTTATGAAATATTATGCTTTTGTGATGTTTTTGTTCATTTTTTTTTTGTGCCTTTTTTGTGCCAGCTTTTATTACTAAAGAGATAAGTTTACTATGGTATGGAAAATGGAAAAAAGCCCATAAATATGGAGTTGAGTACAGAATTATCGATGTGTTCAAAGATAACATGGAAAATAGTTATATCTCATGAGATGGAGAGTTTATCACAAAATTTGAGTAAGTTCCATCGACAGCCTTTGAAAGTCTGTTTGTTTACCCATCTTACAAATATCCTTCTTACATCTATGATGAAACAGTGATTATGAAAAGATTATCGTAATACTTTTCTGCTGTTTAGAAAACATAAAAGTTAAAATTCTCATTGGCCTATAGTAAAATAGCAACTTGTCTTGTAGTACAGACGATTTTAAGACTTTTAAACAAGCAACAACAGCAACAAAAAAATTCCGAAACAAATTTATACTTAACAAAAAGGAACCTTTGTCTTCTATTGTGGAAAACTGGAACCAGTGCAATCATGGTGGTGTGTATGTATGTTTGTGTTTGTGCAGGATGCTAAACTTGAAAACATACTTCACGATATAAAATGTTTACAACCCCATTTTTTGAGGGGGGGGGGTGGGGGAGGAGGTTGAAGTCAAAAGGGACTGAAGGTCAGCAGAAAGCTTGTACTGTTATGAGGGAGTGAACTCTCTTCCATGCCCTGACCACTGAAATTGTAAAATAAAGTGGTGGCACTATGCATCAATTATTCCAAACATTTTGAGTTATTCTGTACTGTAGTAGTAAGCAAAAAATATTGTTGTAAGAAAGTGGTTAGAACCTTGGTGCAGGATTGCAGTTTTGGTTATTTTGATGTCAACTGTTTTTCCTCCCTCAGAACATGATTCAAAAACCTTGCGAGTGAACGACATTCATGCCCTGGTTCACTGTATTCCTGAACCAAACTTTGAAATGTTGGATATGTTAATAGCACATCTTAAGAAGTAAGTTTTCTTGCCAGTTAGTAGTTGATAGTTTGACAAATTTAAGGGAATGGATACTGCATGAATGATGAATTATCTGTAAGTAATGCATTACCCCTGTGTAGTGAAAGCCAAGTAATTGCAGAGTCCCTTGTATAATGACCAATTTATGAAATAGTTCCAGTAATAAAGCCAAAACTTTCAGAAGGTTGACATAAATGAAATGAAAACATACCAAATGATCAAATATGCCCTGCTGATTTACACTCAGCATTTCTGACAGTTTTGTATCACTCATCAAAATGACCTTATGCTCTTCTTTGGTGAGGGCTCAGAGGTGACTTCTGTTGTAGGTGTTACTGTTTAATTGCATTTCCAAGTTGTAATTATTTTTCACTATTCACTCAGAATGATTAAAGCTGAACCATGATTGGGGTAGTAGGGGTCTATTGCTTTTCCTTACTTTAGTGTCAGTGGCAGGATTCGAGCTAAGAAAGAAAAGAAAGGGGAAGGAAGGGGAGGGGGAAGAAAAGGTAGGGGCACTGGTTGGAAATTGTAAGAATGGTGCTTCATGTGTGCCTTAAAGCTCTCATTGTTGCATAGAAAAAAAGAATGTGCCAAAAGGGCGGTAATGGGGCAATTTCTCCTGTAATTTCCACCAAAGCACTTTCCTTTTTCAGCCCTGTTGGCCCCTTGTTTTTAATGGATGGTAAGTGTTATGTTGAATTGAATCTTTTGTTTGCCTTACAGGGTCTCAGAGAATTGTGGTGTAAACCTAATGACAAAGGCAAACCTGGGTGTCTGCTTTGGTCCTACCCTCATCAGACCAGAAGAAGAGACCATGCAAGCAATTCTTGATATCAAGTTTTCCAACATTGTTGTTGAAATTCTTATCACACACTATGATCAAGTGAGTACCTGTGCTGTAATACCATTGTATTCATATTGGGAATCTTAACCCTTTGAAGGGTTGGAAAGAGAAAAGAAAAATATTGGGAAGTGTCATTTCAGACATACTGTAGGCATATTTAAGACATCAAGTTTCCAAACATTGTTGAAATTCTTATCACACACAATGACCAAGTGAGTACCTGTGCTGTAATAATATGGTATTCAGATTGGGAGTCTTAACCCTTTGTAGGGTTGGAAAGAAAAAAGAAAAATGTTGGGAAGTGTCATTTCAGACATACTGTAGGCATGTTTTAGACATCAAGTTTCCAAACATTGGTGTTGAAATTCTTATGACACACTATGATCAAGTGAGTGCCTGTTCTGTAATACCAAGCTTTTGAAAGTGGGGATCCTTAATCTTTGTAGGGTTACCAGAGTAGTAGGAAGATTGCCTTCAAAGCTTAAAGAAGGAAAAATGCTGGGAAGTGTCTGGGAGGCACTTCTTGGCAGCCAGTGGTGGTGCTCTGCTCAAAAATGTCACATATTCACTCCTTAATGGTGGTTTGCCAATATGGCAAAAATTCAGATTTGGTTCTCCAGGCATAAATTTTATTACCATGCATGGACCTGGTACATCTCAAGCTGGTTTTCAGGGTAACATAAAGGGAGTGTGTGTCCCTGTTGATGATTGAGGGTAGATTTGGAAGACCTGGGCAAGGATGGGTAAAAGGATTGGTAAAGAGGTGGACATATCACTAGGGAAACCTTTTGAATCCTTTATGACTTCAGGATATATATGTGTAAGATGTTAAAGTCTTTATGCATGCTATACAGCTCTTCATTGTACACTCATTACCATCAATCAGCGGTATATTTTTCTGGTCGTGGTTGAATGGGATGCACAAAATCTTTGTTTAAGCAATGTTAATGTGGAAACAAACAGTTAAGAAATCTTTTCCTCTGTTCTCATGGATTGTAGAAATGAATTGACATCAAGCGGCATCATTTTAGAGGCTAAACAGTGCAGTACACTGCGCACACAACAGACTTCACAGGCGGGTGTAGTAGGATAACACACATATCCCACCTGTGCACAAATCAGCTGTCTGCATATGCTGATCCAAGTTGCAACGGTATGTGCTTACCTCCTCCAGGGGGAGCACTTTCTGTTCTGTGATGTCATATGCATAAGGTCTCTTTGAAGGGATATTGGGAGATTTGTGGAATCCTACACTTTTTACTAACACTAGTTTTTACCATTCTAATGTAGGGGAACCAGTATATGTGCAGATATGCTTTTGTGATACAGTTTGTCAAGCAAGCAGCTGTAAAGAATATATCCCTTACTTCTATCCCTATTTAGCTGCATACATTTAATACCTTTTCATCTCACAGGCATAAAAAGTTACTTCTTAGGAGAGTGGTAGAATGGTACAAGTGTTTTGTATGTTTCGGTGTCCTGTTTTTATACCCTTGAGTCCTGAATGCAGTACATTTTGGAGATGACTTAGAAGATAGTAAGTGTTATACTAAGATAAATGTTCATCTTTAATGCAAATTCTGCTTTCTTGATTTTATTTACAGATTTTCAAAACATGTCCCAGGGATCCTCCTCCTGATCTACCAAGGCGGTCCACAGTGCCGTCCAATTCAGCATCATCTACAACTTCATCAGCTTCGAGTGTCTCTTCCTCTAAGGCATCACCCAGACATCAACAGAAAACCCCCGCCCCACAACAATCCTATTCTGACTCCACTCCCACTAGCCTCACCCAAAATCAACCTTCCAAGTCCACTGTGAAAACACCACCAACCGTAGGGGAACCCCGAGAACATTCCCCTCGTAGACCAGGTGAGGATATACCCATCCAGTCTGGTAGGGTCAGAACCCTTTCCCAACATTACCTAGACCTAGCCATATCCAAAGACCAACAGCCGGAGGTTACAAGAAATGACAATCAAGTCATCCGTAGGTCAGCTAAGTCTGTCAAGACTACTCGTCGCCCAATGTCTCAATTCTTCCTGCCCTCTAAATCCAGGGAGGTCAACAAAGACCGTTTTAACTCCAATACCCTCTTCCCCCATGAAATGTCTAACTTGGAAGGCGTTAATGTGGCCAGGTTGTCTCGCACCTTCCACATAAATACAAACAACTGCCATTTACCACCCAAAGATTCTTTGAAGCAGAAAAATAGATTTCTTGCTCAGAAGTCTGCCAAAGAAAAATGGAACTATTTAAGGTTGAAGTGGCACAGATTGGACTCAGTTGAAGAAGGGAAGACTAGGTCCCCAGGTAATCCGCATGGTTCCTCTCCAGAGCTTTTAAACTGCTCACCACCTGCTGCAAAATTAAAACACTTCATCCGGCCAAACACCTGTTTGCTGCAATTTTCAGTTTTCATTTAGCTGCCGTTTCAGAGGATAGCCTATTTACATCTTTTTGTTGGAATTACTTTTTCAGTCCTGATGACCAAGCAACTAATTCACCACCTAACATGAAACTCTGTGGGTCATTTGCTTAGGTTTTCTGTTTTCTTTTTTCACATGACATAACTGAAAACCAAATATTGAAATTATTTTTCAATCATGTGATATTTTAATCCCTCATATCCCTTAGCGCCTAACAAACTTAACATACAGGCATTGCTCTGCAAATTTCACCTCCTATGGCTAGAGGTATACTACTTACCTAGATTTTATCAAAAGTTTTGTTTTCAAATTTTGTTCTTTTCTCAGTAGCTATGCTGTATTTTATATTTTGTTTTCAGTTTTAAACATTTAGATTAATGTCAATGATATAGTGCAATAATGCATTATATAACTAGAATGTAATCATTGGTTTAAAAACTGTGCTAATTTAAATTGCTTAGTTCATTCTTAATTGGGGTTTATATCATATTTATAGTTAGTCATTTAACTTTTGCTTGAAACTGAAGAAGGTAAAACACTGCTTTTTCAGCTTACAAAGAGTTGGTTAAGCTTTTTAAGGTATAGATCATCTCTCCTGGTGGCTGGATGCATGGTCCTTAAACTTCTTTTCTTTAAAATGCTTGTCTCTCTCAGTCTGAAAAAAGGGATGGTAGTGGGTATAAACTGTATTTCCCAAAGTCTATGAATTATTTCAAACTAAAAAAAAAAAAGAAAAACTTCAAGTAGTTTGTAATCTTTTCAAAAGCAGCATAACTGTATATACAATTATGTCTTGAAAGTTCTGGCATTTCTGGATTTGCAAAAGGGAGCATTTGTTCCTTTTAGCATGCTTCTTAAATTTTTCAAGAGCAAGATTGCTTTTACAGCTAGGTAAAATTGTAAAACTCATTTTTTGCTGAATTCTGAAAGTCAGCTTTTCATAAAGAATCAATAATCTCCACCCCACCCACAACTGCCACACTTGTCACTGCTTACTCCAAAAATTGATCCAGTACATCATGAGGAAAATGGTGCATGTGCTGAGAGGGAGAATTTAACCTTTTCATTTGGATGAAGTGTATACCACTTTCCTACCCCCACCTCTGCATCCTTGCCCCTCCCTCATTCATTATACAAGGACAGAGGATGCATGATCAGACATCAGCAGTATATGGAAATCTCATTCTCCTAATAGATTCATGTATTTGAGAAGGGGTGATCTTTACAAAGATTGCATGATTGTAGGCAGGAGGCTACATTCACCTTTCAATCTGAGCAAAGAGTAAGAAAGAAGTATGATACATAATCAACAGTGGTCCCTAGGTTGTGGAAATCTGGTTCCTTTTAAAAAAGTGCAGTCTTGGGCTTGCAATCTTTGTATAACCCTGTATGATTTGTAGGGACACTGAAAAACCTGCTCCCTACAGTAACTAGGCGAAAGAGGGAAGGGGGGGGGGTGGATGCCCTCATCTAGCAGCAGACCTGTCAACCTGTCTGACCCCAAAATAGGGAGATTTTCATTTTTCAAAGCCAAGAAAACCAGGAGATTGGTGGAAAAATAGGGAGGTTGGCAATTTCCAACTGAAATGATAGACTACTGGAAAAATGTGAAGCCAAGTTAACATGCAATGGTTTGTTATCGTAGCGCACAGTGCTCAACACGGCTCATGTCAGTTATTCCCACGCTGCAGCTATACGTACATATGTAGTATATAAAGTAACAGTATATACACTACGTACGTCGGCCCATACATGGCAGAGGAGTTACGAAAGTTTGAAGTAACATGAAATAAAATGATTTTGGCAGTTTATTTTGATGCCAAATTATGAAAATAGCTGTTTTTGGCTGTTCGAATGAATGTCGCAAATGGGAAATTAAAAGCCGGGAGGATAGAGCATAAAACCGGGAGGCCGGGAGATCTGGATGAAAACCGGGTGACTCCTTGTAAAACCGGGAGAGTTGACAGGTTTGTAGCAGTACTGTTTTACAGTTGGAGCTTTGGGTCTCCTGCAGTCAAAAAAGAACAGATTATTCCTATAGATTACTCCTGCAAATTGAATGTTTACCTAGGGCATCACAAACTAAAGCTGTACCACTTAGCCCATTCCCTCCATGTTTCTAAAGAAGAGAAGAAAAATGGATTCATTTGAGTTGTATTCAGCTTTTTGAAATCCTGTTACCTTTCCACTGAATGCATCTCTTAACTAGTAGCCTTATGTCCACTCTGAGAGATAATGAGAAAAGTGACACATAGGTCATTTCTTTTAAAATGAGTTAAAAAGTAGCAAAAGGAAAGATGCATTAAGGGTGATCCCTACTTTGGAAAAATTGTGTGTGTTACAGGTTTATCTCCAGACTTAAAAGTTAATTTACTCTGCACAATTGTCCAAAGCATTCCATGAATTGTCATTTAGCTTTTTACAATGCATCAGAAATGATTCTAGAGAGCTCTTGCAAAAGTTTCATTCATGCATCCTTCACCACAATAAAACCAGAACACTTGCTACCAAAAGAATATGTATGGCCTTGATTTAGGTGTAACAGAATCCTGTCTACAAGATGCTTTAGCTGACATTCATTGTTTGAAATCATATGACACTTTTGTCTTCGTGCTATCTTTATAAGAAACATTTAGGGTAGTTTATGGGGCAAGCAAGTCACAGATTTCCATCTTTGAAAAAAAGAAAAACTAATTGGAAAACAGAAATTAGATAAACTTGTGATCAGTCAATTTTGTAGGTTGTATTTGGTGAACTACCTTTTTAATCAAAACCAGTATACTCACTCTACAGTCACAAATAAGTTACCACTTGCATGTACTGTATGTTTAGTAGTATATGGAAATTACCTTACAGATGACTCCATCATAAGCACATTGCATAAGAAGATGCAAGAATATGTTTCAGTTTATCCAAAAAGTAGCTAGCATATTTGCATGAATTTCGGTCACTGCTCAGAAAATTTCATTTGAAAACAGTCTTTTAAAGTTCAAAAGTAGGTTTAGTTCTAGAATTTGAAATATGAAGAAACCATGTTATGATCAGGTATGGTTATTTTATACTTATTGGTGGGAGTGTATGTTAGAGTGTGGACTGGCATTTATAACAACTTTTCAAAGATTTCACCAGCTAGTACTTCACATGGGTCATTGACAAATTATTTTTGAAAGTGGAAGTTGTAGGATAGATGAGGGGTGAGCGGAGAGGGGGTAGGAAAGGGGGTTGATTTGTGAAATGGAATAACACAGGAAGATATGTTAACCACAGTTTCAAAGAAACATTGGATTTTAAATTCAGAGTTATTAATTGGAGACTTTTCCCTCTTATGAGTGAAGTGTAGCTTTTATGTCCATGTAGTACACAAGTAATCATGGGTTATCTTTCTTTACTTCTCTCAAACTGTCTCCCTAACACTGCCATTTGCAAAAGTATGGCTGGTTTAGGATTAATTCAGTGAGAGCTTGGTCACTGAGCTTGTGTTCAATTATTCAATGTAGATGTTGTCCAGGATTTTGTTGGTGAGATTTATCCCTAACAATCGAAGACAACTTTAGAAGTTCCTCCTATCAGATGGAAGTATTGGTTTCCATAGGGATGGGAAGGTCTGGTTAAGATTATCAGTGATTCGTGTTCTTTTTGTAGGGATATTATTGTTTGAAGATTATCCATTATTGGGGCTAGAAGTATTGTAGGGATAACAATGGATGTGTTGGGAAGTGGGTTAAGAGAGGAGAAGAGGCAGTAGGGGTTGGGGGTAGAGAGGTCAGAAAGAGGTAAAATTTCTACGGTTTTATCCTCTTGCAACACATATGTAGGTCTACAAAAAGTCAAATACCAGAAGTCCTTAGTTGCCATAATTAAAGAAAATCTCAAAAGAATTTGGAAATGTCTGATTTTTGCAGCAGTCGAAACTCAGTACAGTTCTAGTGACAGTCGGGAGTCCATCAGCTCAGCGTCTTCAATATCAACACATTCATCAAGCTCGTCACCCCCTACAAGCAAGAAAGCTAACTCATTATCAACAGGTGAGTAGACCTGTCAGTGGTATCGGTGGTAGGGGATTGAAAGCATTTAATTTGCAGATGGGGAGGATCGGGGGGGAGGGGGTAATAAACCATGTTTCTGTGAAATAAGTGGTGGCTTAAAATGTTTAAAAAAAAGCGCATTTCTTCCAACTTTTGTAAGGATGTATCCTGGGGTACATGGAAAAAAAACTGAAAGAAGGAGGGGAAAAGGATAGGAGATGGGAATATTTGCCCTCATTTTATGTTGGAGTATGCTGCCTCTGTGTTGACTATGAGGTAAAAAGGAAGTGTACCATGCTGTAGTTAGGTGAAGGATGTTAGGGGATTGGGTATCAGTTTGATTTGCAAGTGAGGGAGTGGTAGAAAAGAGGGAGGGCAGACATGTTGCCTAGTAACACAGCGTGAAGCGTGGGACAGCAGGTATTGGGTTTTGTAAATACTTCCATTGGTCACTTTCCTTTGTTCTTGAATGTTGTTCCTGCTTGAATAGTTTAAAGCAAGGTAGCATTGATTTAAATGTTGAGGTAATGATTTGTATCTCTGCAAAGCATGCTGCTAGTCATTAGCAGGTTGAAAATGCAAAAAGGAAAGCAAAATGTATCAACTTCCCATGGTTAAAAGAAAGTTGCAGTGCTTATTAAAGAATGAATTTTGCAGGCAACAAGACTTGGGAGTTTATATAGCATGATTTAGTCATTGGAATGCAATAGTTGCAACATGTTATTAGTGAAGGCACATTTAAGGTGAATGTTAACCAAATAGTTTGTGATAGAATTCTTGAGCAAATATTTATTATTCCTTCACAAGAACATCCAAAGGTTTAGAAAATTGAAATAAAACCAAAGTAGGCTTTGGAAGAAAAATCTTATCTCTGGAGACTAGCCGTACAATGAAATCACAAACTGTCAAAAGTTTGTGATCTTGAGCAGTAAATATTCGCATGTCCAGCTGGCAGAAGTGTTACCATACACCTTTGACATTATGTAAGGTTATTTGGAATTTGTCTTAAATGTGTCTTAAAATGAGTGCTCAAATTTACTCCACTGACACTGCTTGTTATGTATGCTACAGACAAATCACGTCTGCATATGGCTGCCGTTATAGGTCTACCTGTGTGAATTGTTTATGATTTGTTCTTGCATAGTGTGTATTAAATACAGGTTGGATTTCATTGCTTCTCCAACACAAAATATATATCATGTGTGGGGTGTGCCTGATACCCACAAGTGACTTAAGGTTCTCCCACATTTGCAAGGTTAGTCTGCCCCCTTCCTCGCTCATGTCCTTGTTGACGTTTCGTCTTTTCTTCCCTGTTCATTCCTGTCTCTTGCTGACATCACAGTATTCTGGAGGTCAATACAAATGCGGAAATACCCAAAGTATCACACATACCACGGTAACGTGTCTCATCACATGTCCGCTTTTGGTGTCTTCCCACTTAATTGCCCATACTTCTCGTATCTGTATAAATACATCAAAGCATGAGTCAAATAAGGCTATCCCTGCACTCCTTCCTGGTGTTTTGGTGAAGGGGAGACTCATGGGGTGGGGGTGTTTTTGTTTGGTGTTCCAACATTTCCAGAGTTGAAGGAAAAAGGTTGAACAATATCAAAGTGGTAGTTAATACTGTTAATTATTAGTTGCAGAAGATTTGACTCTGCACCCAACTGGGAAGTATTAGAAGTACCAGTACCTGTTAAACTGGTAATTATTGGATCAGTATGCGCTTGCAAATGGTGAAAAATTCATTCTCCATTTGGCAAAGTATAATTTCTTTTAGCTCTGTAGTGGTGCACATTTTATTTTCAGTAGAACTTCAAAAAATGCAAAATATATCACATAATTAAAACCACTAGTCTTGGTTTAGTATGCCTTATATCAGCAGTGCATATAGAATTTATTACAAAAGTTTTGGAAAAATGGTGAAATTATAAAACCAAGGACATCGTAGTAAATGATATTCCAAGCACTGATGGTTGTAAGTCGTCTCATTTTAATAGACTGCTACATCATCGTCCTGTTTCATGTGATCATTGCCTGGTCATGTGATCACTGCCTGGTAGTGATGTGATTCAATGTAGCCCAAAATGTAAAAGAAAAATAAGTATCTTTTTTGAAAACAAGAAAAGAGAATGTTAAGATTTCAGAACATTAGGAAGAAGAATAGGGTAAATAACAACATTTAGACAACAGGGGAGTCTGGATAAGAATTTTCCAATGAAAAATTGTAGAAGGGTAGGGATTGTTCAGGAAGAAGTTTATTGCAAAAAAGCTTGGGGAACTTCGTAGGTGATTACTGAATAGCCATATTAAAAGGGTTTGTTCCAGAAGAATTTTCAGTGGTTACAAGTGAAGATGTACTATTTAAAAAAAATTTTGATAAGGTGTAAGGTTGCTTTAAAAATATTGACAGGGCAGAGGGAACTTCAAGTTAATCTCTTCATGTTTTTAAAGAAGGGGAGTTACTGTAGTTTAACATTTAAAATTGAAAAATTAATTTACACATTGTAGTGGAACATAGATTCATAATAGTTTGGTTAAGATGAAATTGTTGTCATTGTTGAGACTGTGAATATTTGTTTCCCTGTCCTCCAGTAGTTGTTTCAAGACCCTTTTCCAAATAGCAGGTACAAAGGATCATGGGATTAAGTCTGGCAAGTGACGATTTTGGCCACAGTGAAATGCCATTGACAAAATGCACACCAAAACTCTGTCCCATAATCCTTTGTAATTGCTATTTGGAAAAGGATCTATCGTCCAAAGACCATGTTGCAAGAAAATCGTTTCTTTGTTCTGCCTTGTGGCATCTTGTCTTGGTGATGATGTACAATATGATGTTCATCTGCATTGTTGAGTGCTTTTTGTGCAGACGGTATGTGTCCTTACAAGGAAGGTGAATTACAGTTTGATAGATAAAGCTGAAGTGAGAGAATTAAATTTAGTGTGAGAAACCTACAATTTTGTTTCTCTGATAGAAAGATAGATCATTGAGCTTTGCACTTTCAGCCAGTACCAGTTGGGATGTATTATATGAAGCCTATACATCAGTGGTATTAAGGGTGCTATGTCCTCTTCATGCTTAGAGGTTTTCACCAACCCTCTCCGTCCACCCCCACCCTTTAAGTTGCTTATCCCTCAAAAATGTATTCCACAAATCTGGTGACATGTTGGAAAAAGTTGTGCTTTCAAAAATGTGGGATCATCTTTCGTATCTCATTTAAGGTCAGATAAGGAGGAATTGAAGTCAAGCTTCAAAAAATAATTTGTCTAGGATTTGTTGAGTTTTCAGTTATAGTGACTTCCTTAACACTATTATTTGCTACTGGTTTAAGGAACCAAATACTGTCAAAATTTTGTGTCCTGAAGAATGTATTGGGGAAGGAAAGGGGGGGAGGATAGGGGTATTATGGGAACAGCAAGGGGAGTATGATGGGGAAGGCAAGGGGGGAGGATGGGAGAAGTAGAAAGTTATTTGTCCCGCCTTTCAAAAAAAAAGTTCATTTCTCCAATTTACTGTAAACTTCAGTGAGATGCTATAGATTGTAGAAAGAGAGTTAAATGTTTAGTGCTCGTTTGTCATAGATGCGAACTTGTGATATCCATAAAGGAAGAAAAACAGTAATCTTCCAACACCCAGTAGCTGGTCATAATGGTGGGTGCCATTTCCTAAGCACAGCTATGAAGGTTATGGGCAAGTGTCAAAGATAATTTTGAAACATCATCAAATATTCAAAATCTCTGTTTGGAAAATAGTGTCATGTGATTAAAATCAATTATACTTGAACAAGCATACTGGGATGTAGTTATTCTCATTGTGAGGAAGATTTCCACCTTGTAGAAGAAGGTGATAGGGCTTTTGATAGATAGAGTTACTGTATTTTAAGTATTGTTGATGTGACAAAAGCAAACCAGTAAAGAAGTTTCAACCTGATTCTGAAACACAGTGAAGAAAAGTCCTGTCCTGAGAAGCTTACTGATATAGCAGTTATATGTGAATGTGTGGTGTGTGTGTGTGTGTGTTTGGTTGCTTGTGGGTGTGGCTGGTTGTAACACCTGTATGTACAGCATGCTTTGATTCTATTTATTTTTCATTG
>WURT03173648.1:0-10418 GCA_009936505.3 Holothuria glaberrima | reverse complement strand
GAAGAATCAAGTGAAATCAAATAAACTTGAACTCTTAGTTTTTTGCCTAAACTGTGTCATCTCTTTTATGGAGCTCAACCCCAAGCCTTCGCAGGAGCGATTGGCCCAACATTATCTAACATGGAGGAGGTGCGGACTTGGGGCCTACTTTATATGGACTAGGCTTATCTAACAATAGTCTGGAAGGGGGGGAGGGGGGTTAACTTCCATTCAGTTTTCTTCTTTTTTATTGTTTCGTGATCAGGGATAGGTAGGGTTACCATATTTATTTTCTGGAGAGGACATGGATCGCCATCCTGGGGGAAGGGTCTCAGAAAAGTGGGTTTCCCTTTTTTGGTTTCCAGGGTGTGTAGATGTAAAATGGTGCAACATATGTTGCTTTAACCAGAGTTTCTTTAACTGAAATGAAGTAGGTTTTGGTTTTAAAAGGGTGGAGAACAGAGAAACCCCACAAAAAACTGTATTTTTTTCCCAATCGCACATTTCACAGCATACTCAGTTTCAACTGGCCCCCATGACACCCTACCTAAAATTTGATGTCACGATGCTGGGGTTCCTAGAGAGGGTAACACTATAAAGTGTTGTTTGCCTTTGCTACCGGCGACTTTTTGCACAGGTTTGTCATACCTTGTGTGGTGCGTGCCTCCCGTCTTGGAACATGAGGCTGTCAGACCGTGATGTCCGGTAATGAAGGTAGCAGATGCAGTACTCACTGCATTTACAGTTGCTACAAGTGAAGTAGTACATACTGCAAATGTGAAACGTGGGTATGGGTAATTTGTGAAGAAATATGAGGTAGGATACTGTTATTTTTATTCACTATTCATGGCATCGGCATATTACTTGGTCAGGCTATAATACGACCAGTAAAGCTTTCAAAATATTTAGCCCACAAAGCAAAATTTGGGAAAACCCACCAAATCATCTGAGAAATATATGAAATTCGGAAATTGTAGGCAATTTTACAAATCTGCCGGGAAGCCTGCGTGAACCAATAAAAGGAGGATAAAACTGAACGTCTGGTAATGCTAATAAGGGCTACTTGCTCCTTAATTGTATCACTGTGAAGTTTGTTCAAAGACCTTTGGAGGAAGGGGGGCCTTCTGTATGGGGAGGAGTTACCACTGAAGTTTGAAAACACTTAAAAACTGCCTTGTGTAGATGACAGTGGCCATAATATTTGAAATGCACATCTAGACATGTCTTCCTTGGGCTTCCAAAACACTAAAATTCAGGAGTTTTTCCCCCTGGACCAACACCTGGGCACTGCCTCTGGACCCCACCAGGGGCCCGAAGGCTGGCCCCTAGATTCCACCCATTAGGCCTTTGCAGTTGCTGAGCAACGCTACCCATGCAATGGGTGATGCTTCCTGGCATATTCCCTACTTAAACCTGTGTAGCATGTTACTCAGCAAAATTTTGACCACCCTGCAAGGGTTGTTTTTGAATTTTATGTAATAAAAAAAGCACACGTACACCATGAATGTGCTCACAAGGGCTCTTTTGGCATCTAACCACTCATCTGTTAGAAAACTGGCATTGGCCAGACTATGGCATTTTCGGTAAATAATAGCCATTGGTAAAATTCTGTCAACTGATTACTGTACCACCACCAATCATTTGAAAACTTAAAACAGCTAATTTACACTTCGAACTTTCCGTAAAAACCTTCAAATTCCCGCTCATTTCTTTATGATCCCCTCAAATATATCAGCAATGATATTCAATAAACTTGAAATACTTAAAACCTCTCCAATTGGTAGCAGTCAAGCTAATTGCATAATTTCTGGTGCAGCACTGTTAAAGGCTCTCTAATGTCACCCCAGACAGCCAAAAAAAATTCTCCCCACTAAGTTTTTTCCTAGCCCCTCCTTCAATTTAATCAAAAACATCTGTCTAGTACACCTCAAAGACAGAGCCACATTTGCCTACAGTTGAATTGCTCAAGGCCATAGTGCCACACACCAGTGTGTGGGAGTAACTGGGAACACAGTTGACTGTACAGGTACAAGTCATTGCAGACCATCCAGAGTGAAGCTATATTGTCTGATTGAATGCCAAAGTGAAGTCGTTGACTGACATTTAATGTTATTTAGCCCAGAGAATGTTCCCACTAGCTAAATGCCACTGTGTCTTCAAATTTTGCATAGGACTGGGCCTATAGGCTTCTGTTGTTCAGTACAATCTGACCCAGTGCAGAACATTTACATTACACAGAATTTTTCCACACGATCTGTGATTGAAGACTACACACAGCTTCTTATGGGCTGACAGTTTCTTTGTCTGGGCCTGTGACATTGACCTCCATAGGCAAGCTACAGTAGCTTCCTGTATTTAGGGTTGATTTTCATTTCTGTTTTTTGAATGGATACCCCACAAAATATTAATATTCCATCCTTGCACGGTATTCCATGGAACTACTACTAATATTATTGAACTCCAACGAGAGCTAATGTTATTACAGTGTGTACAATACTATATTTTAGCTGGAGATACGCAATGGTAAGAAAACATGACCTTCCATACAGATGCAAATAATCAGTGACCAGTAATCAGCATGAAAATTACGTTTCGGAGGGCCACTGCATAAAATCGGCCTGCAAATTGCACTTCCCCGACCTGTCAACCTGTCTGACCCCAAAATAGGGAGTTTGGCAATTTCTGACTGAAATGATAGACTATTGGAAAACTGTGTAGCCAAGTTAACACTCAACACTGCTAATGTTACTTATTTCCACGCTGCAGACTATGTTCGTTCATGTACAGTATGCACCATGCGTGCTTACAATGGGAAGTTGTAAACAATCAATTTTTGGAATACACTACATATGTCAGTCCATATATGCATTTTGAAGTAACATCAAATAACGAAAATGATTTTGGCAGTTTATTTTTCTGCCCAATTATGAAAATAGCTGTTTTTGTCTGTTTCAATGAATGTCGCAAATAGAAAATTAAAAACCGGGAGGATTGAGTATAAAAACCGGGAGGCTGGGAGATCTGGATAAACACCGGGAGACTCCCAGTAAAACTGGGAGAGTTGACAGGTCTGACTTCCCCCTCCCTACCACCCTCTTGGTCAATTTCCCCCTGCTGATACTGAAATACCACTAGCCTAGGCTAAAGTAGATGCATTAAATAAAGGCAGCCCAGGGCAAAAATCAGTTTCAAGTTCCTTTTAATGTTGAAATGCCAACCAAATGTGTAAAAATGAGACCATCTGAGTGTCGACAACTTGAAGACAAAACAAAATTTGCACTTCATATTTGACGAGAATCAGTTTACTGTAGGATCCAACATTACGCCTTTACGGTAAAATCGTTTCCAAACTGAAATTGCCGTACCGGCATGTATCAGTTTAAGTTATGATTTGAAACTGGATAGTTTTATTACAAAGTGTTCAGTAAGTTCAAAGTGAAATGTTAATGACAATAGGAATCTGAGGTTTTACACACTAGCTGAATACACAACTTGAAACAAGATGGCCTCGGCACAAGCCACTGGTTACAATATGTTTCATACAAACAGTCGAGACCACACAGTCACATGTGTGAAATGTTGAGACATTGATGTACAGCCATTCCAACGTAGCACATGTGTAGGGTAGACAGCGCATGCCGACTCAACTTACGAAGATAACCTTCAACTAATTTCCAAAACTTTCTGATAACTTTGCTATTGTTTTTCACGATTTCTAGTACAACAAACATTATCCACACTTTAGCGGAACATTCTATACGCACAAAATGTCTTCTGCGTGTACTCAAACGATTTTCCCCAGAGAAAGATACGGCCATTGGTGACACTCAGGCCTAAGTTTCTATCTTCGATCGGATTAGCCTCCCTCGATGTAACCCTGTTGTACTGTCTACTGTAGCATGCATAACGACGTATGAACGGCCTATAGACTCAAACTATGAAAACAACTCGCAAACTTTCTAAAAGTTTTGACAAAAATCGGGTATCCAAATTAGCTCCATACATATTCGTTTCACACTTAGAGTTACTTTATACTACCAATCACACCTGAGCCTTATTGTACTGCTGTAAAAACAGAAAACACCGAACTACTTACGAATTAAATGGAAGAATCGTCACCGTTCTTTGTCGGGACGTATCAGCCGAGAGCGTCATCAGGTGGTTTCAATTCAATGATACGAACATGTATATACTACGTGCGTGCATTGTCCTGTGTATACGTGTGTGTATACGGGCTTAACGATATCTGGTGTACATGCTGTAGTGTTAATGCAGTGCTGTACAATATAACGCGAATACATAATAGTTACCTCTGACCCGATTTTACGAACAACAGATGATGATCAAGAGCGCCATTTTATTTGGTGCTGCTATCAGCTGAAGATACTACACAACTACCGGAAGTTGATGGATTTCAGGGAACGTTATTTTTCCTAGACGAAGAGGTTTTGGCAGTAAAGAGTTTACGAAGCGGAAGAAGGGTGGGATTGATTAACTTGTGCCCACGGGTGCGGTTTTCTGAGTTGTTGGATCTTTATAGCATAGGTACAGCAGGGGAGGCATTGGGAGGGGAGGGGAAGGGGAAAGGGAAAGGGAAGGGGAAGGGGAAAGAGAAGGGGAAAGGGAAGGGGAAAGGGAAGGGGAAGGGGAAGGAATGGGATCGCACTACTCAAAAAAGGCATTACGTACAAAACATTAAAGATGAACAGCAGATTAGTTTATTCGTTCAGAAAATGTCAGGAGAAATGGACATACTAGTGTGCGTGTGGGAGGGAGGGACGGGGTGAGGGAGGGGGTGGAATACACTGTGGCAATGCCCAAGGTATCACCTTACTCTTCAACCAGGACCGTCAGAACGTAGGAACTGGGGGATGAAGTATTCAACTCCAGAGTTTTTGCATTCCTCTATGCACGGTAACTTTGGACGATTAAAGACGAAAAATTTCAACTACCTGACAGTGACTTTTGAGAGAAGCAGCGCCCCACCTTCCCCCTTTTCCATCAGGTACCAATAGCCCTGTCAACCATTCAACAAATTTAACTTTTTATCAGACTAGTTTATGAATTAGTAATTCTTATTTGGCTACGTGGGTAGGGTAAATAGGAATATTTAAAATTGTGTGGAAAGGTGATAAAACACACATAAAAGCAAAGTTATGCAACAATGGATGTGGGTTTTGTGTATAATCCCAAGGGCGTATGAAGCAGGGGCTGGGGCGCCAGTCCCCAGCGAAATTTGTGGGGACGACAGTATGCTTCAGCCCCCTCCCCCACTTTCCAAGCACGAAAACACCTTATTTGTCTCTTCTGTAAGAAATGTCAAAAATTTTCAGTAATTTACCTTAAAATTTGTCCAAGATAATGCACCAAATTGCATCCAATTACCCACAAATATCAAAAAATTTTCCGAAGAGCTAAGAAAAATGAAAATCTTGCAGTAATTAACCTTAAATTTTGTCCAAAATGATGCACCAGATTACATCTATAGACCCTCAAACATCCAAAAAAATTCCAAAGTACTATAAAGAAATCTCAAAAATTTGCAGTTACCTAAACATTTGTCCAAAATGATGCACCAGATCGCATCTAAGGACCCTCAAATATCAAAAAATTTCCCAAAGGATTAAGAAATGTCAAAAATGTGCAGTAGTTTTACCTTAAATTTGTCCAAAAATTAATGCACTAAATTGCATCCAAGAGCCCTCAAATATCAAAACATTTTCCAAAGGACTAAGAAATGTCAAAAAATTTGTAGTAATTTACCTTAAAATTTTTTCAGAATGATGCACCAAATTGTATCTAAGGACCCTCAAATATCAAAACATTTTCCAAAGGGGAGAGGGACACCCTCCCCTTAGACCCTCTCCGCCAGGACGGCGATCCGAAACAAGGTTCGGTTTAGCCCCAGTCTAGAACAGCTTCCTACGCCTTTGCTCATTCTTATTTAAGTGTAATTTATTGAGGAGTGGTACGTCTTAAATTAACGATATTCCGAAAAAGTAAGTATTAATTCCTTTGCAAGACATTCATTTGCTGTTTGTTTTTCAAAACGACTGAGCGGTGTTGAGCACTCACGTCCCGATATTGTGGCTCCGTAAGGGGTCACCGCGCCATTTTATGTTTTGAATCTATGCTTGTAATATCTTTGGTTATAAATATGAAAGGCGCCACTATATGTCGCATCACGTTAAAGACGTCATTGGGGCTGAGCCCCCCAATCCACCGGTTCCGCCGCCACTGTCCATACCCCATCCCCCACCAAATTGTAACCGTAGAAAACATTTTTACACTTTTCAAAATATAAAATAGTATTTTTTAATACATTTACCCCCTTCCCTCGATAAGTTTGTTGCACCTTGCTGAACGCTTGGCTTTTCGCCGTGTGAACTAACATACGCCATATAACACTGTGTGGTCTCGATAAAAGAGGCTTAATTCATTTTGCTATAACTTATTGTCATGACATGTCTCCTTGTCAAATTAAGTAATTTTATTAGGGAAATCACATTCCTCTTTCATCTTCAAAATCATTTTCATTCCTTAGTATATAGATTTTCTGCCAATCTGTAGTAAATGTTACAGTAACGCATAACCCTTAGATAATCCAGTTACTTTCCGCGTAAACCTCAGTGTTAGCGAATCTAGTTGACACAGTCTACAGTTTTCATGCTTATCGAGTTGTACAGTCCCTTTAAGAATTCGACCAATAAAAAGAGGAAACCATAATATAATGTGCCACCAACCATATACTCTATAATTATTAGTTTGATCGGCTGGATAGATTTTTGGCCAATATGGTTGGGATGTTTTAGCTATGGGCGTAGCAAGCGGGTGGACTGGGTGGACAATCATCCAGGGCCCCCAACCAAATCAACAAAACCAAAACTTTGTGGTTTTGGGCCTGGCTTTTATGCCCGCCTGGCTATGATGCATTATCATATTATAGAGGGTTTACTTTTAAGTTTAAACACACGGTTTATATGACGTTCTAACTGCACCAGGAATAGTTGTCAATAGACAGCAGGAAAAAGTACTGCATATATTGCCTAGTACCGTACGTTGTGTATTTGTTAATTTGCAAATGTGTGCGTGGGTGGCCGGCCGTAGAGGGCTTATGCAATTGGGATTATGATACCATTGATTTTGGGACCCTTCACTGCCCTTGTCCATGGGTCCTAGAGGGTCTTGCTGCGCCCCTGGTTTTAGCCACTAAAATGAACGTAGGAGATTTCAACTTTGTCAATTTGGATTCGCTCTGTATAATTAATTAACTTTGACTTATGCGAACATTCTTCATGAAAAAATAAAAACGTGTATGATGAAAACATATTTTATAATTTTTTATGATAATATAATACTACAAACTTGAAGGGAAACGTGGTTTAACTATTACTTCACATTTTAATTGGCCCTTTAACACAATGGTATAACCCAATCAACACGCTAGGCTTACATGCAACAAATGATGTGAAACTTTTTGATGTTCCCCCAGTCCATCCCCTGCCGAGGTGTTGCCCCCAACATGTAGTCTGGCTACGGTCCTGCCAGTCTCTTATATTAAAACAGTCAAGAGAACTTTCACACAGTTATTTCAGAAAAGTGACAATATACAGTGAAACGTCCTTCTCACTAAGAAGTATGATGTGACTTACATTCAAGATGCGCGTAACGAACGCATAGAAAACTATACCAAGTTTTAACTATCTCTAGTTGACCACTATTCCACAGTCTATCAATGAAATTCCTGTGCAGCTATCTTAAGATCAATAAAGTTAAAGGGGCCGATTTGCTGTTGTATTGCAATGAGACACAGATGTTAGTGATAACTTCCCTATGAATCACAGCCCTTGACAAAGACAACGTTTAAACCATTCAAAGAGCCTGTGGTCAACAGAGCTAGCTTGTTTACAGAAGGGATTAATTGTTGCAAGTGAAGAGATAAAGTTCTTCCGAGAACAGATCTAGTGAAAAAACCCAGAAGATGGTCTATGGTATTCGTTGTCAGGGGAAAAAATAATAGCATACATAAATACGTAAAGCCAAAAAAAAAAAAAAAAAAAGGAAAAAAAAAAATAGAATTACTTCGTTATTTCCACACATGCCATAGAAAAATTAAAACAATGTAAAAGTGACATTTCAATCGTTTGTAAATCTTTCCGAGAGATGATTTTTTTTATTTGAGATTTCCCAAATTGACCATATTAACTGCAATCAATCAATCATAATGTTACGGCCTAATCAATCAATAATGTTACGACCTACGGCTAAATCGTGAACTAGACCACAGACAAATTATAATAAACTAATAGAGCAGAAATCGGGACTGCCTGCAACAATGGAAACACACTCTGTGTTGCATTAATGCATTTCACACACGAAAACTTACCGAATGCAAATATATCGAGAAGGCTACCAGTAAAACGAATCACAAGCAAGTCAGGAAACAGTGTTTGCAAAACATCCCTGGTTTGTTCAAAATTTCAGCAGACTATCAATTATCCCCCGAAAATGATGGGAAATTAAAACTGAACACGATTTTCGATTTTAGCCAAACCGCATGTCAGTAACATATACCAACAAACGGGAAAAAACACTCCATATGCATTGGATACGACATGTGGTCTTCATTTCATCAGAAAATAGGCTCTCGGGTGCCTTTTTAACCCCTCAGATGATGAAAAAAATTTAGCCAGGAACAACTTTTGTCCACCACCTAGTTCAAAACTGTATAAATCTAAGATTTTATCACATTTCACCATAAGATCTGGGCAGAGAGGACTTTTTTACTTTTTCAGAAAATGAAGTCTCACAACCTCAAATAACCTTAAAATTTGTAACTAATCATTAATGAATGTTTAAAGACTTAGCTTCCACAAACCACTGACAAAATTTGAGCCAAATCGAATGAAAAACGACGAAATGACAACCATTTAAACACAGTCGCAAAAAGTGACAGAATTCTGGCCCTCACGATGGCAATAGCTCAGCTGGAGCTTTCAGCTGACCTAAAAATTGTCATCGCATGAAAAGTGTTCGTCGTGTACCTTTGCATCGTTACTAAATGCAATAGCGCCGTTATCAAATTAGTTTGGGCCTTCATCATGTCATTTTGGGTCGTCGTTGCTTCAACAGTGTTCGTCGTGTATTTGCCCTTTTGGCGACGCCAAAAGGGCAAAATGTTCGTGTGTACTTTTGCATCGTTATTAAATGAAGTTGCACCGTCATCAAATTACTTTTATCATTGGGCCTTCATCATGTATTTTTGGGTTATTTTTGTTTGAAAAGTGTTCGTCGTGTACTTTTGCGTCGTTATTAAATGGAATCACGCGTCATCAAAGTACTTTGCGGCTTCATCATGTCATTTTGGGTCGTCATCATTCAAAAAGTGATCGTCGTCACCGTAAAAGTGCTCTTCATTATGAAAAACGTGTTTGTCATCACCGCAAAAAGTGCTCTTCGTCATTCAAAAAGTGTTCATCATCACTGTAAAAGTGATTTTCAGCATGAAAAAAGCCATTATCAAAATAATTTTCCCGTTTGGTTTTCCATACTTTTGTAGACTTTCCGCCTCTCTGTTGCAAAACAGGGCAAAATTCCCACCAGAAGAGCGAAATTTTCTCGCCAAGATGTCCCATTTCTATCAATCATAAGTTGAATGCTATCTTAATGGGCTGGAAAGTTACAATTTTGTGTTCATATGTGAACTTGGGAATTCTTGGGAAATTTTGCTTCTTGGCCACTGGTAATTTCAGCTGACCTCTGACATCCAAAACACTCATAGGGGTTTTCTTATGGATTAAACGCAACACCATGTGAAGTATCCACGCTTCCTAACATGGGATATCCTGTAAACAAGGTATTACACATTTGACCCCAGTGACCCCACATGACCTCTGACCTCCACCACAAATAATAGGGTACTTCCTCTCACTATGAGGCATCCACATACTATGTATGAAATCTATCCAAGCTTCCTACCTTGAGATAATGTGTTACCAAGATTTTCACAGTTTAACCCCCAGTGACCCCAGATGACCATTGACCTCCACCAAAAACAATAGGATCCTTCTTCTTACCATAACGCATCCATATACTGAGTATGAAATTTATCCAAGCTTCCTATCGTGAGATATTGTGTAAACAAGATTTTCAGTTTGACACCCGGTGACCACAGATGACCTTTGACCTCCACCAAACACAAAAGGGTTCTTCTTCTTACTATAATGCATCCGCATACCAAGAATGAAATCTATTCAAGCTTCCTAACTTGAGATATCGTGTAAACAAGATTTTTAGAGTTTGACCCCAGATAACCTTTGACCTCCACCAAACACAAAAGGGTTCTTCTTACTATAATGCATGCACATACCAAGTATGAAATCTATCCAAGCTTCCTAACTTGAGATATCGTGTAAACAAGATTTTCAGGGTTTGACCCC
>WURT03173637.1:0-10418 GCA_009936505.3 Holothuria glaberrima | reverse complement strand
ATGAAATGATTTAGGGTTTACCTTAACCTCCTTAGCCAACCTCATCTCAAACTCTCAAATTTGGGGGGGGGGGGGACAGAAAATTTTTGCCCGAATCTCAAAAATGTTGCCCAAAGTCAAGGACGTGGATCCATCTCGAAAGACGGGGAATTTTCACCATATGCGAATCGCCGTCGGGGGGGGGGGTCTAAGGGGAGGAGGTCTAAGGGGAGGAGGTGTCCCCCTCCCCTTTGAAAAATTTTTGCCCACGTAAGGTGGGATTGATGCAAAATGGTGCTACATTTATTGCTAAATTTGAGCTGGATATATTTCCAAGAATTTCTACTTATTTAGGAGATCTTTTCATCTTGCTTGTTTAAATGAATTTTTCACTCAGTTCTTGGGGTAAATCAGAACCCCACTGCACGAAGTAAGTGAACAGTAAATTGTTAGACTACATAGACCATTAGCAAGTTTACTCATATCTCATAAAATCTGGATATAGAAGTCGGTGATTAGGACTGTGTATGTCAGAGCCTTTTCGAAAGTCTTATAGGGGTGATACCGGCAAATGACTACTTTGCACTTTTTTCGGGAATTCGATCGAAAATTCGGGAACTCAGTAGAAATTTGGGCAATCTTTTCACTTTTCCTTCATCCAGTCTCCCGAACTTTCACCTATTCTGTGCCCGAATTTTGGTCATTTTTTTGGCCCGAATTTTCGACCTCAGAAATTTTTTTGGGGAAATCTGCCCCCTGCCCCGCCTCGTACGCCTATGCGGCCTCACAACGGTTAGGGAGGCTTAGATTTTACATCGGAAAAGCACAATTTGTCTATATAGCTATGGATTTTCCCACGATCTTACTTTAATTTCTATGTATCTAACAAAATTGCAAAGTCTGTCTCATCATTGGTCTTTGTTGTTGTTATAAAGGTAAAGCGGACCCTGAATTTAGGCAAATATGGGACTTTTGACCGTAAGCAAGAATTTCGTCCTGCGCTAGCAGCCCAGCGTAGTGCTTGTGATGGCAATGGTCATATAAAATACATCATACCATATGCACATCACAGATGCAGAGCACACTGAAACACCGTGACTGAAAGGAAGGTGTTCCCTGCTAGCCTCTCATCAGAAGATTTACTCTTCGACTGTATTGTACGAATCTCCCCATTTGTCATGGTGATCCGTCATGTTGTAAGAGGTAAATATGACCCTGTGTGGAAGTCGTTGTGTTACTAATTGTATTTGTAATAGCCTACTATAGAATTGACATATTGTAGGTAGGCCTTAGTAGGCATGTTAATACGGATGTAGCATACAGTATGAAGTATTCCTACTTATTACTTAGTCACTAACGTTACGCCTAGGCCTAGGCACTAAGGTACTGTAGCCCTGGGAGCTGATAAGAGAACTATTCCATACAGAAAGTTTTCAGAACTAAGAGTAAGTCCTAGGGCCTAGCCTATCCTAAGGCCCTACAGTACAGTTGGGCCTAGTTCTCACGTACACTTATAGGGCCTAGGGACGGCAAACGGTTTTAACTGAGCCAAAGGAAAGCAAACACAGGAATACAAAGATAAAAGAAGACATATGCATGTGCACACTCTGGATGCCAATGCAACTCTAGCCTAATCAGGGTTGCCACTCTGCTTTTTCAAATTTCATTACTGTACAGTATGCCGTTGGTCGACATTTCACTTTTCAACATGGGATTTCATTACATGACGCTCGACAGAGTACCTCACGCTATATCTGTATCTGTCTGATGACGTACAATCACCATGAAATCCTTGCTGTAATCCCCAACTGTAAATCTAGCTGCTCTATTTTGAACTTTTTCTAATTTGGCCCTGTCCATTTTATGCTTGGGATCCCAAATGGCAGAACAATACTCCAGTTTCGGTCTAATCAATGACTTCAAGGCTATAGACTTGGTACTCTTGCTGCAGAAGTAGATGTTCCTTTTCAGCAGACCTAACATTTTATTAGACTAAGTGGTTATTAAACTGATGTTGGTAGACCACTTTAAGTCATTGTTGAGTTCAACTCCTTGGTAGGGATGATGTTTCACCTCTTCTAGGACAGTATTGCCCATTAAGTAATTATTTGTAATTGGTGACTTTTTATGAGTGACTCTCATGGTGAAACACTTTGAAGCATTGAAAGACATCTGCCAGTTTTTTTCCCAATTTAGTAAAGAGTCAAGGTCTCTTTGGAACCGTTTTGAGTCCTCCATAGTACAAATTTTACTGTAAAGAATACAATCATCTGCAAAAAGTCTTATCTTGGAATGGACTTTTGAAGGTATAGTAGCTGGTCATTTATATAAGCTAAGAATAACAATGGACCTAAGACTGTTCCTTGGGGTACACCTGAGGAAACTTAAGCTCTATTGGAGGATATGTACCATCTATTACGACTTGTTGGTGACGATTAGTTAAAAATTCTATCCATTTTAAAGTGTTGCTTCTAATACCCAGATTATGAAGTTTCCCCAGAAGATGACGGTGAGGCACAGAGTCGAATGCCTTGCTGAAATACATGATGATCAAATCAGCTTGACCTCTATTATCCAAAATTTTTGCGAGGTCATCGATAAGTGCAGATAACTGACTGTCACAGGACCGTCCCTTGCAAAAACCATTTTGAATATCTACTAAAATGCTATTATCCTACCCCAGTATTAGTATTACCTCATTTTTGCTCTATTTGTTTCCAAATTTTCTTCCCTGGAACACATTTTTCCTTCCCCCAAAAAAGTCCTCCGTATTTTTCACAAGAGGGAGGCCTTGTGAAACAAATGTACTCATGAACAAGTGAAGGTACAGGGTTTCCAGGTCATGATTTGGTTTCATGGCCAAATTTGGAAGAAAGATTATCACACACACTGACTCTACAGACAGCTAGGCCTAGTATAGTAGAGCACTGTCAGTGTGAACTTTCTGGAAAAACAGCTTTTGCTGGCTTAACTTCCATGTTTGATATAGATATCAAGGAGAATATTTTACGACTTAAATTTGATGAAGTTTCACTACATTTCGACAATTTCATATTTCCTTCACTGTTCTACATCACTACGAAAGTCCAAATTTCACTAGTCTATGGGTGGCAACGCTGACTCTAATTCTCCAGCCTGTCTGGCCCTGACGAAGCTCAAATAAACATGAACCAATCACAAATAAAGTAGATACATGAACCAATCACAAATTAAGTGGGTGTAACTAACTTAACCAACCAAAATCACCATTCAAATTAGGCTTACAGTAGACAGACTTAGTCTCAGCACTCTCATTCATCACATGGGTTATACAGTACTGTATAAAAGAACACCTGCAGCAGCATGCTTAGGGTCGTCGAGTGGCAGAGTGGTCTATTCCAGCTGCTGTCCACCAGTGTTTCACATGTGCATGGGTCCGAATCCCGCTCGATGTACATGGGTTTTCCTCCCACTATAGGCATAGGCTTGCCTCTAAAATCAGTTGCCCAGCCGACGAAGTCATTTGTGCCCCGGACGGAAGCACCATCGGCTGGACCAATTAACTAGCCGACTTTGCTTTGCATGCCTTTAATTAAGACAACAATAACAGTGATGTGGCAATCCCAAGAGGGAACCTTCCAGGCATAGCCTACATACTATTACAGTGAATGGGTACTGTACACTTGAATGAAAAGGATAGTAAACAACAAAGCAGTTTCTACAGTAAAACCTGAGTATTGTTCTAAAAGTAGTCAAATACCACAATTTACCATAGAGTCTAAGTACTAGGCTACCCTTAATCCCTACACACTTTGTTCCCTGAACTAGCCCTAAATGTTAGGCTATTCAGGGAAGATGCACTGGGCTATGCTGACTGTGGGATTGTGATTTCAAATTCTTTTACTGGTTTTCCTGCCTGTGGGCCATATAGGGCACATCCGACTTTCAAACTATAGGGGCTGTTCAATAGTGTTACAGGTATAGAACTGAAAACCGAAAACTTCATGACATGATATTTAGGCTACTTCAAATCAGAATCATATTGGAAATCTTTCTGATATGTTCTCCGTTGTCACAATTGAGATTATTCAAATTATTCAAAAAAAAAAAAAAATAAAACAAGATTACCTGGATGGAAAATAAGATAATTTTGGGACACATTTGAGCATACATCCATGTTTGCAAGGAAAGGACAATTGACCCAGTTAGCCTTGTGCCAGTTGTGGAGTGACTGTAGAATACAGGGCCACTTGAGGGTTGTATCTGAGTATCTGGATGCACGGATGCGAAGTCAAAGTTTGGGAAAATGCCATTTGAGAATGACACATCGTTGATCTGGAATAACTTTGTTCATGCCGAACTTTCTGTAATTTATTCTAAGTCCGCTGGAAGTGTTTGTGGGTTGACGCCCGGTTGCCTGGATGTGGAGTCAAAATGAAACTTTTCTAAAATTTTCTAACTCAATTCCAAGCATCCCCTGGGTGAATGCGAGGATGTGCGGATGCTCAGAGTTTTGAAAAATTGGTAGTCCATAATAATGTGCTGGTATATGCAGAAAATTTTTGAAAAATTTTTTAAGTCAAAATTTTCCAAGCATCTCCTAGGTGGATGCATGGATGCAGAGTCTAAGTTGGGGCTGTTAGATGAACATGAAAGATTTAATAATAAAATGGGAATATGAATACAGCAGGTAAGTTTAATATGAGAACGACTCATTGTTGTCCATTCCTTACTAAGACCACAAGCAATATTCTGGAGTGGATGCGCGGATGCTTGGATGCGGAGTCAGTCTTGGATAGGATGCTCGGATGTGGAGTCAAAGTTTAGGGTGCAAGCCTGGATAAACAGTGTCACATTGCATCCTCCCATCCGGGGGGATTCTAGGTGATGTTCAAGAGTGGATATTCCATAGTTGTACCCCAGTCATTTCTTTTTTTCATACATACACTGATTTTGCATGGTGTCCAAGGGGGACAGCTGCAGACAGTTCTTATGCCTTCGTGCTAGGCTTGATATCCCTTCTCTGCTACAGCGAAATGAGTGTTTGGTAAAAAAACTCATTTCACTGTAGCAGAGAAGGATATCTAGTAGCGTAGCACGAAGACAGAAGATCTGTCTGGTCTGTCAGTACTGCAGTTGTTAATTGTGGTCGTAGGGATTCTGTGAGTAGTAGAAGTAAACCCTCATCTAGGATGGTCTCTGCAGTCTCAAAGTCATGTTTGCCAATGTTTGCCAAAGCATTATTAGCAAATTTGATGAGTGTCTTGCTGATGTTAACTTGGACTATCCAGACATAATACTGTAAATGTCACTGAGACTTGGCTTCATGGTGAGGTCAGCAATTCAGTTTCCAGGGTACACAATTTGTGGCAAGATAGGGTTGATACAGTTGGAGGTAGGGGTGGGGGTTTTGCTTTATGTCAGGGATAGCCTGAATTGTGTTGATGTCACTGACAAGTTCTCATCTGGTTTTTCAAACTGCTTGTGATGTGAACTACGTAAGTTTTGGTGTTAGGAATGGTGCTCCTTTGGTCACTGGTATTATCTACGGTATCGTTCACCAAAGTCTTGTGCTGAAAATAATCAAAGGTTGGTTGATAGTTTTAGGAAGGTCTCTTCCAAGAGGGCAGTTGTCTTTAGGGATTTTAATTTCCCTGATACTGATTGGCATATACTTATTTAAGTCAATCACATGGGAGGATTTTCACATTCTGACCTACTTGGTCAGCATTATACCCCATTGGAAAATTGGGCTAGGCTACTACTTCTTCAAAATTTTTGACTGGTCTCGATCTTTTCTTAGACTCACATACTGATAGGCCTAGGCTACTCCTAAAATTTTGATCCCTATACTGGGGGTTTTCTAAAGTGTCTTGACTGTCTTCCTCCTTTTGCTTTGTCTCGATTAATTAATCCGTAGAAAATACTTGTAAATCCCAAAGTGTAGGTGGCAGTGCACAACACAATGTTTATTTTTATGAAGAAATCATGCGTCAAAAATCTTAAGTCAATCACTACAGAACACAAGCAAATAAAATACTGTACCATTAGTTACTATACATGTAAGAATAACAATGTTAAAAAAGAGAATGTTAGTTTTTCTAACAAATTTTTACGGAAAGCTTCATCAAAGACATTGTGGTCATCATTTTTGGTAGTGTTTGCAAATTTTAGTTCATTCTATGCTTAGACTTGAAAATGCATGCATGGGTATGTATATTTCTGTTATAGTCCGAATAAATAATTCTCTCAAATAGGATAAGGATGTTTAAGATAATTTATAAATTTATACAACATTATCATTTATTTTTGCTTTCAATGTCTATTCAAAGGTACTGGAATTCTAGCTGTGGTTGGAGTCACTGCTGTTTCAATTGACTTCCTGCAGAAGAAAAAATCACCTTACCATACTATCCAGTCGGCTTTTCACCAATATTTGACGATATTCATTTTCCGACTGTTAGGAAGTTACAACCGTAGAAAGTTGGACAGTGATTGCAAGAACATAAAAGGGGTTCAAGATGAGA
Organism: Holothuria glaberrima; assembly: GCA_009936505.3. Lineage (NCBI taxonomy): Eukaryota > Metazoa > Echinodermata > Holothuroidea > Aspidochirotida > Holothuriidae > Holothuria > Holothuria glaberrima. Next base: position 3,933 of record WURT03173637.1, on the reverse strand, counting down.
AACTTCTTGATCTTCTGGAGAAAGCAAAAGAGACAAAGTATGGTAAGGTGTATAATTTCGGATCGATAACGTCAAGGGAAAAATACGTCCAGGTCCACCCACTAACCAGGTTCAATCACTACAAGCCTTATGTTGATTCTCTTTTGAAGGGAGAAGAGAATGTCCTTACAAAGGATAAACCTATCATTTTGGCCTTAACTTCAGGGACAAACGGTCAGACCAAGATGTTACCCATGATTCAAGCTCAGCGTTTTGCCTTCCTCACTCAGGGTGTTGCATTATCTCTCCACACAATGTATGGACATTTTCCTGGCTGCCACAACCTGCAGAAAATCCTCAAGTTCTTCTACACCCCGAAGATGAGACAGTCAAAGGGAGGATTACCCATAGGGCCAAACTCCTCTTCTCCAAAGAATTCAGCAGCAATGCTGAGCTCTTACAGTACACCTCTTCCTGGGATGGAGATTCTGACTGAACCAGAAGCCCTCTATGTCCACTTGCTGTTTGGCTTGAAAGATCCCCTCTTGGGGATACTCGAAGCAAATTTTGCCTCTTTGATCTATTCAGCTTTTGTGGAACTTGAACGCCAGTGGCCACAGTTGGTCAGTGATATTGAACGTGGGGAACTAAATCCAGATCTCAACATCCCCCCAGAAATTAGGGAACAGCTTTCAAACCTCCTCAGACCAGACCCAGAAAGGGCTGCTGAGCTGAAGGAGGAGTTCAGCAAAGGTTTTACTGGAATTGCAAGGAGGATCTGGCCTCATCTCAATCTTATACTCACGGTTGATTCTGGTACTTTCAAAATGTATAGTAGGAAGCTGAGGGAAACATACATACAAGGTAGGTGACAATATCTCTACAATACAGATATGTTGGAGTTTTATACCATACTTTGACAGTTGTGAAAAGACTGTTTTTAGAAAGGTTTCCATCTTCATATCTCATTTAAAGTAAACTTTAATGCTGGATGCAATCAGTCTGATAAGTTTTCATATTTGCAACAATTTATGTTGTGTGAAAAGGGCAGCATTAGGACATATTATACTGAGATGAATGAACAACAGAGGAATTTAGCTTTTTTTATGGGGGGTGGGGGCAAGGGGTGGTGATTGCATTGTTTAGAATGTTTTTGGACTGAATTAAGTTTGGTTAACTTACAACTTGTGTTTGGAAACTCATTCTAGAGAGAAGAGCAGGTGTACTGTTGTGTTGAATATATGTTCCAGTAACTTGAGAGTAGAGTTTCTTAGCATGCCATTTTCTCCTCATACTGTACTGTAGGTATTCCTATCTACTCACCCCTTTATGGAGCTACTGAAGGTCTCATTGGTGTAAACCTTTGGCCTGAAAAGGAAGAGAGGCTGTACTTACTCTGCCCACGAAGCATGTTCTTGGAATTCATCCCAGTTTCTCAGAGGTACTGTACTGTACAGTTCTACAGTTTAAATTATTTTCAGAAGCTAACAAGGACCTGTTAATGGGAGTGTGAAGTTATTAACCCACAAATTTCTTCAGATTTATTGTGCCGATGAAGAAAAAAACCTTCTTCCGACTCAAGTTCAAAATTTAAGCCTTCAAAGGAAACTTGTTGTGAAGATGTACTGCATTCATGGTCACACTGTGGCACATGTGCCTGGACCCTCAATAAATGTGATGGAACATGATTTTGCATTCTCAGTGGTATTTTAACAGTGCAAGAACTTTGCACTATATCTGTGCTCATGACGTTGTCCTCACATGGTGCTGATGCTGGTCTGCTCAGGGGACGGTTAAATCAAGATTGTTACCAGCTGTGATTTGGAAATAGCATTTATGCAGAGTTGTAATCAAGTCACAATTCGAGTCAGAACCTTCCAACACTACCTGACGTGAAAAATTATGTGGAATTTTCCTCTGTTAAAATAACGCAGAGACTCGAGTCGATGACTTGACTCAAGTTCCTAAAATAGCTGTACTTGACTTGACTTGAGAAAAGAGTGACTTGGTTAGAAACTCTGCATTTATGGCACACCTTATGAATTACAACTTCATGTCAGAATTCAAAGTCTGATCTTCTGATTGCTGTTGAGTTTATCACTTTAAATTTCACAGCACTGTGTATTCACCAATAGTGCATGCCGTCTTGAGTTTTATGTTATGAGTCTTTAAACTACTGTAAATTTTGAGTCCTCTATAGCTGTGTATTAAAATAAATTGATATCAGTCTGTAATTTTATTGGAGATTTTCTCAAAATGATCATATTGTACTTTATTATAAGTCAGGTTAGTAAATTGAAAGTTATTTGTATGGCACTGGTCATGATAACTGAACATTCTTCCTTGAAAGGAAGATAGTTACCAGATTTTAAAACTCAAGTTTTACTTACGGTAAGTGTTACCCAAAAATGCAACTATGGAAGTTGCGTTTCAATCATTTTATGCCAGTTCCAATATATTGAAAAGACTTTGACTTTTGAATTTTTTCTTTCCTATATCTTGATATTTCCTGTCATCTTTTCATCTTTATGACATTTTGTTTTCCTACCTCAGTGATCAAGACCAACCTGCAACATTATTTGCAGATCAAGTGGAGAAAGGAGCAACTTATGAGCTAGTCATTACAAACATTAGTGGTCTTTATCGCTACAGATTTGGTGATGTTGTGAAAGTCGTTGATTTTTATGGCCAGTGCCCAGTCGTAGAATATCAGTACAGGTGCACATTCATTCATTTCTTTATACATTCCTTTGATTCCTTGCAGAAGGCAGGCAAGGAATCTATGCAATGGTGATGTTGTGTGTGTATGTGTGTGTGTGTGTGTGTGTGTGTGACACTTTGCTTGTAAACGCTCTATCTCAAGAAGGGTAACTCCAAGAGATCTCATACTTGGTGTGTGTGGGTTGGCCATATTGAGTAGATGATCCGTTTTGTTTTTGGTGGAGGTCATAGGTCATTTGGGGTCAGGAGAGGTCAAAAGGTCAAAACTTTGTAAACATGGTATCTCAAGAAGGGCATCCACCATGGATCTCATACTAAGTGTGTGGGTTGGATATTGAGTAGATGATCCCTATTGTTTTTGGTGGAGGTCAAAGGTCATTTGGGGTCACAAAAGGTCAAATGGTTAAAACCTTGTAGACACTTTATCTCAAGGAGTATAACTCAGAGGGATATCATACTTGGTGTGTGTGTTGGCCATTTTGAGAAGGTGAACCCTATCGTTTTTGGTGGAGGACAAAGGTCATTTGGGGTCACCAGAGGTCAAAAGGTCAAAACATTGAAAGCACTATATCTCAGGAAGGGTAACTGTGAGGGATCTCATACGTAGCATGTGGATTGCCCATTTTGAGTGGATGATCTGTATTATATTTGGTGGAGGTCAAAGGCCATTTGGGGTCATGAGAGGTCAAAAGGTCAAAACCTTGTAAACACTGTATCTCAAGAAGGATAACTGTGAGGGGTCTCATACTTAGCATGTAGATTGCCCATACTGGGTAGATTATCTCAATTGTTTTTGGTGGGGTCAAAGGTCATATAGGGTCACCAGAGGTCAAAAGATCGAAACATTGTAAATACTATATCTCAAGAACGGTAACTGTGAGGGATCTCATACTTAGCATGTGGATTGCCCTTATTGAGAAGATGATCCCTGTAGATTTTGGTGGAGGTCACAGGTCATTTGGGGTCACCAAAGGTCAAAAGGTCAAATCTTAGAAAACACTTTATTGCAAGAAGAGTACCTGTGAGGGATCTCATACTTAGCATGTGGATTGCCCATATTGAGTAGATAATCTCTATTATTTTTTGGTGTAAGTCAAAGGTCATTTGGTGTCACCAAATTTCAAAAGGGCCATATAGGTTAGGTAATCCCTTTTTGTTTTAAAGGCATTTTCCAGTGGCATTTCACAAGGGTCTCATGTGAAAGAGAAAAATTTTCCAATTTGTGCCCTCCAA
>WURT03173626.1:0-10418 GCA_009936505.3 Holothuria glaberrima | reverse complement strand
AAGCTTTGAGCTCCGCTAGCAAAAAATCTTCATGGTCATGGTATGGTAAATTGAATTTTCCATGAATGGCCAACTTGCCAGCTTTCTTGTGAGGGGTGGCTTGTACCTGGTGAAAACTTCTACAAGGTTTTAGAGTGCACTTTACTTTTTCGAATTAGTGTGTAAGTCAATGGAGAAATTATTGAGGGTGTGCTACCTTTAAAAACAAGTAGAGGCGCCTCCGCAGTAATTCCCAGTGAACTGCGTACAACGTTAAATAATACTACGGTCTTGAGCAAATTAAGACAAAATGTGTCAGGAAAGACATTTTTCTCCAAAGATTTCTCTCTGACACTTTTTCGTCAGAGATATAGTCCCGGACACCCGGACATTATCTCCTTTCACACAGGCATTGCCTACAAATACATCACCTGGATTATCTCGTTTTAAGTATCCATAATGTAGCTATTTCTATATAGGTAGGTAATCCCGTCAGGATAATCAATCCATTCATTATGATGGGGTGGGGGTTAACACCCCAATTGTTTCAAAAACTTTGGGAAGTTTGAGGGGATGTACTCCAAATCTCAGTCACGAATGACCGTAGTTTGTCTTTCACCCAACTGGCCCATCATCGCTGTAAGAAGCAGTAATTATTGAGCGGGGTGTGGGTACCTAGGAGTGGGGGACGAGGTAGAGAAGCAGTTTTCCAGCATTCTGGTGGGGGTCGAGATGGAGATGCCATCGAATGCTTTGAAATATTTAAAAAACGCATTAACTTAACAACCTACAAATGGCATTGTATGTACACTAAACAAGTCCATAAATCACAAACAAAGCATTTTTACAATTCAGGGGCTCGCCTTAGGACCCATGTGCGTTCCAGGGGCAAGAACCCGGAAAGGGGGCAGAGAAAAACTCCGAGCAGCTTTCACATGTTAGCAAAAATGTGGTAGAATGAAGCAAATATCACTTAACAGACTATACACAATAATTAAAATTTGAAATTTTTCCTCTGTAGCGGCCTAAGTTGAACTAAATGCCAGCCATTTTGATAAAACAGCGAGATGTGGCTTTTAGAATGGATGATGATAGGGGGTTGCATCATTCATGGAGATGTGCTAGTTAAACTAGTTTCTTGTCTCCATTGTGTTGCATTCCGTGGTGCTATTCTGCACCTTCTAAGTTCTATTCGCAAGTTGTATCACTTTGGTATGTTGCTAATGTTGAGAACTGTTACGTCAGCTTTTGGTTATATGGGTTCATTGTACATTGGTGCAACACTTCTGATAGGATAAAAACTAATTTGACCTTTGATCTATGTGGAGATAAGATAAGAATTAAAAGTATGTTAGCACTGTGATGCTATGTGACTTTGCTTTGTCATGGTTCTTTGATCTGTGACAAACATTAGCAAATGCTCTCTGCTCTACTCAGAACTCAATTGGAATCGTTACTTTCTCACTGGAAGATACAGCTATGGCCTATGGTTAAAGCTTGGTGATCCTTAATTGAGTTGGGACACATATTTAGGAAGCAACTTATTAGATGGTCATTCTCACTGGGATCATTCTATGGTAAAAGTGCAAAATAGTACGTAGTTCTAAAGCACTCAGGCTAACCCCCAGCTTCTTTCCATTGTTCTTTCTTGATATTCCTTTCAGTTCCCCAGGAATGGGCGCAGGGGAAGGGGCATAATCACATAATGATGAAGTGTACGTTAATAAAGATAATATTCCAACAGTATAGCCTATATGCCAAGACATAATTGGTAGAACATTTCGTGCCTGAAAAATATTTTCAGGATATACTCCCCCCCCCCCTCCACTCCTTCCTCGATATTAATTTAAGAAAACTTAGGATGAATACGTTACTTTCTTAAGTTACATTGAAGGTGGGTGCGACGAATCAGTGTCCCACATAATAGGGATTGTCTGTGTATTTCTTGAAAGGTATGGTAGAAGATTTTGTGCTGACTTCTTAAGTTTGGAAACAGCTATACTGGGTTACCTTTGGTGAAAAAAGAGTGAAAGAGTCTTTTTTGTTTCAGGAGCAAAATTATGTTGGTTGCGCTAGTTTTACAAGAAAAAGGAAATGGAAATAGTGCGGTATTTGAGGATATTAATAGCACATAAGTACCTTGGAACAGCACAATCAGGCATCAATTCATTAGCCAGTGTGGGAACTCCTGGGGACTGAAGGAGAGAGGTGCAAAGAACTGTAGACGTTGTTTAAACTGTTACTCTCACGACAGCGTTGGATACTATTCGTAAAAGAGAGCTTCTTTGTAAATTCTTTGGTAACTAAAAGGAAGTTGCGATGTTTACGTCTTAAAAATGTCAAACTAAAAGAGTTATAATGCATTTGGAAATTTACCGCAAGGTTTAAGCCTCGACACGAATGTCACGTGACACAAATGTCATTGCAGAAGGCTACAGTATTGTTTGTGTTGAATGTCTTTGTTGTATTATGTAATTTAGAATTTAACAGAATTGTATGCCTAGTGAGGGTTCTCTTCGTTTCTGTCACGGTTAGGAGGGTCACTATGCTTGTGGTTCAGTGACAGTTCGGCCTCTAACATGTTTCCATCCCTTTTTAGCAACACTGTGCCCCATAGCTGGAGACCAACAATTGGCATACTGCCAAATGAGGGAATCTCTTCGTATTATGTCAACGGAGGGGGATGTTGCACAGTCTAGTGTGAGGGACCATTACCGGGCCGTTTTTGATGACATGATTGGCCGGGTCCGACCCAATAACTATGCAAAGGGGGCCTGACGTGTGGTGTGTAGTTCACAGCAGGTCACTTGATTACCGCCCGGCCGGCGAGACCTGCTGTGGCGAATCGCACACGACGCCATCGTTACTAATCTCAAGCGCCTTAGGTGGCATCTTGGAGATGGCATCTGTCCCCGCATTGAATGCACAAAGTGGGGGAGTATGCCCCATGTGTTTTGGCAGTGTGACTTTGTGGCCCTCCTCTGGGAGTGGTTTCAAGCCCTGGCTGATCGCCTCACGTTTTGCAACATCTGAGCGGTCTGCCAGGACTACGCATTGTATGGTCTTTCACCCCGCCATGCAATACAAGTGTTGGCAGCATACTTACGTTTGTTTCGGCCTCCATAAAACCGGCCTTATGGAGAAATCTATGTAATATTGTATTCTGTGGAGAGGGAGGCTTGCGGACGTCGTCCTGGCGTCGGTGAAGGTGGAGGTTAAGTTGATGGTTGAGGCCGACTTCGTTCGTTTGCCAAGGTCAACGTTCGGCAGGTGGTGTGATCCGCTTTTTTCAGTGCGGGCTGGCCGGGTGATATAGTTAAGTTGTAAATATGGAATTACATGTAAATAATCTTGTGTAATTAGCTTGGGCTCGAGGTGGTCGGGAGGGGGTTGGCATGTAGGTGCTGACATGGTTGCCACAGACATTTTTTTTTCTAGCCCATGTAAATAAGTCTGTAAATAGTTCACAGTTTATGTTTTTGTCCGATCCGGTTTGGGTTCTCCTTTGTTTGTCTGTGCCCGTTTCTGTGCACGTAAACAGCACATATCATAACATGAAACGCGTAGCTTATCTCATTTTACTTAAATTTTGAAGGAACCCGAGATCATATCTGTGACAATTACCTTCAGTTAAATTGTTTTCCATGATTCCCAGACGAACAGGAGATAAAATCAATTGCGATTTGAATAAAAAGGACAGATCAGCAAGATTGTCGTGAAATCAATGGCGCTATCACTATGAAAAAACCACGATTCGTTCTCGGGAACGGACTTTAAACAACTGGTCTCTATGTATAACTGGATAGCGCCTTTCCCAGGGGCGTCGCCACAGCCAGGGGCAAGGAGGGCGATCGCCCCTATCATTTGCAAGAAAAGGGGAAAAGAGAAGGAAAAGAAAAGGAGAAAAGGAGTAAAAAATAAAAGAAAGGAGGAAGAGAAAGAGAAAGAAGAAGAAGAGGAGGGTGGGGTAGGCCTATATCTGATCCATATGATTAATCCGGAGCTTCCAGGAGGCCCCATTTCGGTGTTTGCAGCCTTTAGATACCCGGCCTTCTATAATGCACAAATAAAGCAAGGAAAACTTTTGTAACGAAGTCGTTATTGGCACGAACTCCGTGTCAATTAGATGTGAGAAAATCTTCATGGGGCACGAATATTATCGTCCAATTAGAGAGTAAGAAAATCCCGCGCCAAGGTTTATGAACTGACCACCAACTTCATTGAACAGCTAGTGCTGTTTGCTGAGATGGAGATAAACGAGTTTGCAGAATCTTGGCCCAGTTCGGGGATTTTTTACCAAATTTCCTGCAGAAAAATAAAACATACATACAAGAAAAGAGATTCGAGTACAATTAAGTAGCTTACAATGAAACAAAGGTACGTGTTACGATAGCCTACAAGCCTTGAGAGCGTAGGCTGAGGACTCATTTTGTCATAGGCTGCGTAGGAAAAGGGGGCAGAGGGGGAGACCTCCCCGCACTCTGATTGGTGGGGGTGGAATTTCGTGGAAACTTCGTTTCGCCCCTCCATCTTGGGTTACATGCTGCCAAAATATGGCATTGAATAGTAGGATAAAATTACTCCGGTACTTACTATGGTGACTATGGTAACTTAAATATCTACTAGGCCTATCTGGATGATGTGGATGAATTTCTCCACCTTTTATGAGCTGAACATCTGCATTACAATATATCGTGACTATAAAGATTTTGGAAAAAGTCTTAGCATTTATTTTAACTCCAGAAAGCGCGTGTACCAGCAATCATTCTTCAATTAAGTGAGTACTTGATTTGGGTCCGTTTGAAGGCCTTTAGAAAATTGTAGCATGTGAAAGTCACAAGGAAGTAAAGTTGGATGATTTGTGCTCTCGAGACCAAGGAAGGTCAGAAAGTCAAGAAGGCTGATCGTCTTCGGAGCAGTGGTAAACCTGACACCAGATGGGGGTATGGGCTTTGTCCCTCGTCGAGAAAGTATCCCCACGGTCGGGTAAATTTCCCAGTGTATTCGTGAAACGATAAAATATCAAGAAGCCCACAAACAACAACTATTCGCCTCTTAGTCGACATCAGAGCGGATCCTGGAATAAATTTTTTGCTGTGGACAACCTTTCGGTAACCCTTCGCTCTTGTCGGGTCTTCAGGCTACAGTACCACGCAGGGAAGCTTGGGCCTCGCCTGTTGCACAAATTCTGGCGCTACCCCAACGTCGGGATTACATCGCATTTTACCGTACCTACAATCCCGATTTCATGTTTTCAAAATAAAATTGGAAAATTCTGCGACCGAGAAGACCACGGCTTCCTGTCCTTCCCCCCGACTGCCCATCCCATATGCACCCCATCCCTATTAATGTCATTTATAGGGCAAACTACGAAACATTTAAGCCCATGCTTTAAACATTAACAGGCAAAATGTATGACATTCAAGCATATTGCGGAAACAACATCATTTGAGCGTATTTCACGCAATATAAAACAGGGTACGGTACTAATAATTCGGGTGAAAAGGAGTGTTTGCTCCAACTTCCCCTCCCCCACCACCCACCCGGCAATTCTACTTTTATCATGTCATACAGTTCCACACGAGAGTATTAGTATTAATTATCATGTTTCAATTTCCCAAAACTGTCGTGGCTCAGTTGGTAAGGCTCTCGACTAAGACTACTTAGTTCGAAATAGAAAGGATGAAAGAACGCAACTACTCATAATGAAATTGTAAAATGTGTACATGTGTTGTTGGATGACAGTAAAGTTTTCCTTAAATACAGACTACTTAGTACGTGAGTTGGAGTCCATTCACGTACTTGAGAGAGGATTTTTTTTTCGGTTTTGAAGTCTTGGAACGGTCGAATTTTTGCGGGTACTTTCTCTTTTATATCTTCCTTGTTTTAGTTTTTATACACTCTTCTGCGTTTCCAGTTTTTTGTTTTTAATTACGCTTTGATTAGTTAATCATATTTTACTGAAAAAATTCCAAATCAGGTCAGTTTACGCTGTTGAACGTAGTATACATTGTCACGTCGCGTAAGCCACCATACCCACCACACGAAACATCATTTGCGTCCATTGGGGGGGGGGACGCGGGTGACATGTCTCCTCCACTTTTTTGAGAGGAGGGGACACTAACCCATTTGTCCCCCCCCCCCACATTTTGTGAAAAAAAAAGATTTTTCAGTCTCGTCTGGGAGTCTTTAGTGAGATGGAGAATACACTCCTCGAAGCCCATGCGGTCGACCCATCAAATTTCTTGGTTTTCAAAGTAAGGCAGATTGTTAAATAAAACTCAAACTTTTTCAACTTTTGTTTATGAAAACAAAAATATGATATCTTTTTCATCAAACCCAAATTTTTCGGCGTGCTTCGAGCGCCTTATATTGGGCGTTCGGCATCATTTCGGCAACCCATTTTATTTGTCGGTGCTTAGAGTAGCTCAACCCCGTCAGGGCGTTTGGTCCCCATGTCGGCAAAGCCAAGCACCACCCCTGGCTGAGCCTTCATGCAGTTTTTCCTTTAGGCAATGAAGTATACCCCCAATTTTCATTGAAACATCTGGCAGCATTTTGCATCTGAGCCCCTCCTCTTAGACTCCTCACCAGGATAGGTGAGACTTTTTAGGCCAGATCCCCCCCCCCCACTAACATAATCAAATCGGCGCCCTGCAAAACACAAAACGTTGTTGCCAAGAGAGCTCTATCATCATTGAAACCAAATTTGCCTATCTTCCAAAAGGAACTCTTGTTTTCCCAACCGAAAGCAAGTGTAATGAATATTCATGATAAAGTACCAACCTCAAAATATTTTTCCTATAGCAATTGCACTAATTAATCCTCTTAGGGATAGGTGTAAGCTTCTGCTAACAACCTATAGGTTACCATTATCCTTGTTGATGGTGCGCTGATTTGTCAAAGGGGGACAGCGGTTCCCTTAAACTTGACCAAGCCTCCCTCCATGTTTTTCCGGTCCTTTGACACCACTGATTCAAGGGGAATCTCCGCGGAGGATATTCCTTTACGAGTTTATCACCCTGGGAAAGTTTTGGGGAACAGTAAAGACCATTTTGCCGAAATGATGTTTTTAGTTTGAGATGTACATTCGGTAGGAAAGGAGTTGGAGAACCCATCATGCAAAATGAAGAAAATTGCTACTCCGCGGGGCGGACTCCGTTTGTTCAGCCCCCCTGCTTCCCAAACCACCAGATATGAACGAACAAGGAATATGCCGTACAGCCTGCTGTACACGTAGGCAACAGTTTTGCAAGATGCCCTCCGCGATGCAAAATCAAATTTTGAATGAAGTAAAAAAAGGAGGAGCCACAAGCTATCCTAGCTCAAAATCTCAACGGTCATGGTAAGCAAATTTGAAATCATTGTCAAAGGCCTACTCGTGAGCTATCATAATTATGAGGGGTATAGCTTAATTGTACAAGGATCCAGAGGCCACGAAAAGGACCAAAGTTATTGTGTAAGTCGATGCATTAACTGAAGAAATTTCCTCCGCGCCAAAGTAGTGACTGACAAATGTAGTCCCTAACATTTTGGTAGAGTGTAGTGTTTACCATGTTGTTGCAGGGATCAGCTCTTAACCTGTGATGTGGATGTAGCAAATGAATTCTTGTACTCATTGTTTCAAAACTGTTGGATACTGAAGTTATTTTAGGCAACGTTCTGCCTTATATCCTTTCGCTATTGAAAAATGCATTTGATCAGTGAAGTGTCAAACGGTAAACCCCTTTCTTATTATCGACACTTTCGATTCTCAACATTCCAGTGGTCATGCATGATGTTGCACACATTTGAAAACATTATGGACAGCCGACCTGGAAGCTTTGGTATGACGACAGGGGAGCTTGTGGACGTTGAATACTTCTACAAGGACCCTGCAGAGGCCACAAAACGGACCATATTTTACGATGTGTTTAAGTTAATAATAAAGGAATCGTTTGGGATTCGTTAAATATAGCCTTGTGCAGGATCTTTCACTTATGGTTGCGGACCACAAATTCAGCTAAATAGTGTTCTTACGCTGAAAAATATTGTCTGACAAATGTAGTCCCTTAAATATTTTATGGGAGATTGTTTCTGACTGTGTTACTTATGAAATGTGATTAACTTTTCATATGATTTTTGTTTTGAAGGCAATGGGTTGAAATACAGACTGGGCAAAACTGAAAGCAATTTGTCCAATTTTAGTGCCATTTGCTGATTGTATTACTCCGCTCTGTGAAGCGTCGGCTTTGAGTAGAGATCGGAAAGCTGTACCTATCATTCATACCCTTCAAGTTTATAATTTCAATGATCATACCTGTCATTACTGCACGATGAATTCTCTATCATTGGTTTCCCTGAATCCTGGCTTACCGATAAAGTATCTCCCTTACTACAGATGAAGAATTACACCTTCGTAGAATCACATCGCAGCAATAGAAGAGGAGGTGGAGTGGGTTTATTTGTACATAACAACTTAACTTTCAAAAAATGAAGCGACATGTCGATATTTAATATTCGATAGTATATATCGAATCTTTATTCATTGAAATAAGTGACCCTTCCATAAGCAAAAAGATTATTATTGGTATCATTTATAGGCCTCCAGATGGTGTTTTAAATGATTTTGTCTCCCATCTCAACGATGTCCTTAATAAAATCAGTAGCTTAAACAGTCATGCATATATTATGGGAGATTTTAATATCAATATGCTAAACAGTGCTAGTTCAACTAACTGTCTCAACACTATGATGTCACATGGCTTTGAACCTACTATAAATAAGGCAACACGAATAAGTGGTACATCTGCAACATTAATTGACAATATTTTCACAAATATCAATAGGAGTATGATGTCTGGTATATTTGTCACTGACTTAAGTGATCATTTTCCGGTATTCGTTAAGGTTATCAAGGAAGATCGCTATCAAGACAGTTCTATCACTTTCAGGGACTATAGCACCCGTAACAAAGACCTCTTTTCCGCAACTTAAGCGAATAAAACTTGGGAGGACGTTCTACAAGTTACAAATGCTAATCTGGCGTATAACATATTTTTTTATCATCTCAACCTAGCCTACAACATTTGTTTTCCAGTTAAACGCGTAAACAAGAATAAGAAACGCAGGGAGAAACACCCATGGATTACTCAAGGAGTTTTAACATCTATTAGAAAGAAGCATAAGCTTCTACGCTCTTATCTGAAGTTTACAAGAATTATCGAAAAAACTCAATCATATTATACGTTTTTCCAAACGTGCTCATTACTATGAAATATTTAGAGAATGTAAAAATGATGCTTAAAAAGCATGGTATAATATAAACGATATTCTGCATAAAAATCATAAAAATATTACGTACCCTGATACCTTTAAAAATGGCAGTGCTAATATTAGTAGCGATAACGATATCGCTGAATGTTTTAATGATTATTTTGTCAATATTGGGCCTTCATTAGCAGACAAAATTACAACCAGTGGCGATTCAGATCACTTCCTTGGAAACATTGCCATTAATCGCAGTTCTATGTTTATATATCCAGTCTCTGAAGATGAACTTTTGAATGTAGCGAGTGCCAGTCTGAAGCCCAGCAAAGCAGCAGGGTATGATGAATTTAAACCCAGTATTATAAAACAGGTGTTACCGTATATATCAAAACCACTTATTCATATTTTTAATCTTTCGTTCAAGACAGGAGTTTTCCCAAATAAATTGAAAACGGCAAAAGTTTTACCCGTGTTTAAAAAGGGGGACTCACAAGCTTTTGAAAATTATCGCCCTATTTCCTTACTTTCATGTTTTCCAAAGATAATTGAAAGGTTAATATTTAACCGAGTTCGTGATTTCCTGAAAACTTTTCAAATCCTTTGTAAAGGACAGTATGGTTTTCGTCCTAACCATTCAACTGAATTAGCCCTAGCGAATGCATTAGACAAACTATGCACAAGTTTAGATGACAGTAATAATATCTCAATGGGTGTATTTTTGGATCTTAGTAAAGCATTTGATACACTTGACCATAGTATCTGACTTATGGTATTCGAGGTAATGTCCTGGAATGGTTTCACAGCTATATTTCAAATAGGTCCCAATATACTTACTACAAGGGTATGAACTCAAGTCTCAAGGATATTCGCTGTGGAGTACCCCAAGGGTCCATACTGGGGCCACTCCTGTTCAACGAGCAGTTCGCCATATAGCTCAAGTAGGCGCCATGGACCACACCAGCCCACTATTTAGAGAGTTTAATTTACTTAAATTTACTGACATTATTGACTACAACATTGCAGTATTCACTTACAAGGCTTGGAATATATTACTACCGGATACATTTCATAATTTTATTATTAGCAATACTCTTGGTCATAGGCATGATACCGTACTAGACATGCTAACTTTGCCCATCGTCATTACTATCGTACGAATATTGGATCATTCAGCTTGCGTAATCGTAGTA
>WURT03173615.1:0-10419 GCA_009936505.3 Holothuria glaberrima | reverse complement strand
GCCACAGAGAAATAAATGTCTGATTGAAGTTAAACGCTCAAAATAACTAGGGCTTCTAGCACGCCGTTACAATATCTTAACATCCATGATTTCTTATGTGAGGATCTGAAGGTACCTGGCGTTTTAGGATTTTTTTTTATTCTGGTTGTGAGGATGTGTGTCTCTGCAAGTCCTCCTGAAGGCAAGGAGTAGATAGGATACAGAAGATATATATAGTTTCGAGCTGTCTCGCACAAGGGTTTTGAATGGCTTAGGACTATGCTCTCGGGTTAGAAGCAACACGGACGCTTTAGTAAATATTTTCGTCAATTAGGTAGTCAGTCTTTCATTGAAATAGATGGAGTAATTGCCTGTTGTACGAAAGGGTAACAAGACACATCTTTTGCATGTCGGAAGGTGTACTCGGTACGAGTGTAGTGTTGCCAAATTTTTGCAATGGCGGGCGGAATACGCTTCAGCCAGACTTCTGTTGGATTGTTGTTTTGAAAAGCGATTGAATTTGTAACAGTAAAATACCAAGTTTAAGCCCATGTTGGTAGAGTGTCCCTCCCCCTCCCAAGAAAAAAAAAGCCTCAGAACAATCGAGACGTGGAAAAAGATTATCAGAGACAAAGAAGAAAGGATAATAAAACAGGAAGAGAAAAAAGCAAGCTCGTGGGGCGGCGGCCCCTTGAAAATCCTTTTGCCCCAGTTGCCATTGACTTAATACATGTTTACGCATTTCGCCCCTGAGGGAGTTTTCACCCCCTGAAAGCCATCTCTCCCCCTTCCATACCTTGTATGGCTACTGGTCAGAAAAAGAAAAAAATCAAATGATAGAGGGAGAAACTTAAAGAAAACAAAAAAAAAAAGGAAAAGGAAAGGAAAAAATACTAAGAAAAAGCCTAGGATAATTGACTAAAGGAGAGAAGGAAGAAAAAAGTAAAATAGCGTGAAAAGGAGGGAAATATTGATGCAACCATGGGCGGCGATCCGTCTTAGAAAGTGATGGGGGGGGGGGGTATAGTTAGAGGTACTAAACAAGCGGAGCGCCATCATCGGTTGGTGCGAAAAGTTTGGCCAAAAATACCTCTGAGATCTTTGGAAATAGCCCTTTTTAGGCTTTGCAACGTGATACTACAACAACAACTGTCAGATCCTTCAGTTCGGTTTTATTGAGAAGTTGTCTTAATAACTAACTTAACTTTTTTACTTTATTTTCGAATCTACCGGGTTGAGTTCATAGGGGATAAAGTGTACACAGTATCTCCCATCTAATTCTGAGTGCGGAGGGGTATATCCCACAATCCCCCAGGAACGCCGGCCATGGATGCAATAAATACTGAGGTAAGCAGTACTAGGGAAAAGACGGAAGGGGGAGGGGGACTGAGCCTGAAGTGTGAAGGGCTGAGAAGGCTGCAACAGGACGAAAAATGGAGTCATGCTGACTTTGCAAGGGGAGACAGGATGAGGGGACATAATATTAAAGAGTAGGAGGTTGGAAAGGAAGGACTATTATCCAGGGACAGTGGGTGGAAAACTGACTGAAAGAAAATGACTGAAATGAGAAAGGCAGAAGTGATTAAGAGTGGCTGGGAGTATGAGAGACGGTGAAGGAGCTATAAGCTCACGTTCTGATCATTATCTCTTTGGGACGTCTCAAATCACTGTCCGGGTGAGAGTTTTCTCTTAGTCTTACAGTGTGTTAAAAAAGCCAGTTCCAGATCCACTTTGGTGGGATAAAGGAAAGCATCAATGAGTATGGAAAATTGTAAAAAGTAGTCTATTGTAATGGACAATTTCTGCCATGTGAAATGAGTATAATGGGTAGCCAGGATTTCGCCGAGGGGGCGGGGAACTGGAGGTTAAGAACTGGTCCCAACAGCGCCGAGGGAGCGCAAAGCAAAGATTAAAGCAGCCTGTTGGGGTCCGCGGGTGAATGTCCGTGAGAATGATGCTTTTATCCCTTTTCAAATAGCAATGAATGACCACTAAACAGACCACAAAATTTACAATTATACAGTTTAATTATAAACTTTTTTGGCAAACAGTGGGCCGGAATTGATGATGCAGAGGGCTGGAGGGTTTCTTGAGGCTTTGAACAATACGTTTATCGAAGCTGCCCTACAAGAAGAAAAATTCGATAAACTAACCCTATGGATAGCTGCAGGCGAAGCAGAAAAAAGACATGTTTGCAATTTTTCAAGGTATTCTACACGAAATAGTCTATTACCGGTTTGTCGCCAATAAAGACAGCCAAAGTTCCATGATTTAATGAACTCTCGTATTTTGTCACCGGAATATCCATTTTGGTTCCTTTTTTAAGACACTTTTTTTTTTCATTTTTCACTTTTTTTTATTCAATTTTTAGTGGGGTTCAAAGGTTATGGGAGGTCAGCAGAGGTCAAATTGTAAAAATATCGTAAAAATGATATAGTAAAGAAGTATAAATTTGAGGGAAACCTCAGTGTAACAAAGTACCCCCTTTCGGCAAGGAATTACTAAGCCTTTGTGCTTTCTGATTAAGTAATAGTTCAGCTACTGTAAAAACTAAATTATTCTTATAATTGTAAACTGATTACACCAGGCCATTTGAATGTGGCTCATTCTAATGACCCAAATATATTGAATGCTTCAGACCTTTCGGGCCTTTGCCCCGGACCCCACGGGACTCCGGTCTGAACCTCGCGCCCGCTGAAGTGAGGGTGGAATCTCCACAACTATAATAAAAAAAACCCGAATTCAGGACGATCATCGTAACTCCCCCCCCCTCCCTTGTGGCGACTGAGCTAACTACACTTTTGCCCATGCTTACGAAACAATTGTTACGGCCTCTCATAATAGTCTGAATACTTCAAAATGAATAAGTATTATTTTTCGACTCAAATATTGTCTTTTTTGTACGGTCAATTGTAGGATCGTTTGGATATCAAGTGGTTCGAGAAAAGAAGCTACGGGTGACAGTATTGGAGGAAACCTCATGAAAACAACGGAACTAGTCAGCGACGATAGTCTACTGGTATGCCTTTTTTCATTCAGTACTTATAGATTCGTTGGTGTAACTTGGTTTCATATGGTTCAACGCGAGTGTCTTGAAATATCATATTCCCACACTTGTTGTTAGTAAAAATTAATAGTATTAATAGTGAATCGTTACCTCTGTAGGGAAAATGCTTCAAATGTGTTTTACAATCACTGATTGCAATTTTGTTATCACGTAAATTTTAAAGAACTTTTTCTGAGAAAACCTTTTTGACAAAAACATTTTTGCTCCCATGATACGAAAATGTGGTTTCATTTCGTGTTAAATGTGGTGGTTTTGTTTGCAACATATTTGCAGCATATAGCACATAACTTGACTGATGAATGGAAGGAAGTTGTCAGAAATCTGGGTGTTAAAGAACCAACTATTTATCGTACCGTATGTAATTTCAGAGGGGATCAGAAGGAAATTATACTGAAAGTTTTGATGAGCTGGAAGAGTCAAAACTTTGAGCACGCTACAGTTGCTGCTTTAGGAGTAGCACTTGACAAAGCAGGCAGACGTGACCTTGCCCAAAGTCTTTTCAAAGGTAATTTAGTTTACATATACTGGAATAAGTTATCAGGACTGCTTAGTTTAAATATGGGTTTGGAGCACAAAGTGAAAACGTTAACACAAATTTATCATAACGCTTACTTTTTGTACGAGATCGCTGGAAAGGCGCGGATGGGGGGGGGGGTGCACCCGGCGCATGCCCCCCTTTTTTCGATGACCAACGATTTTGCAAAAAAGCAAAAAAAAAAAAAATAGGTCCTCGAGAATTCGGATAGTGCAAGTATGCAAGAATAGAGTGCAAAAAAGAAACAAAAATAAAAAAAAAGGCCTTCGACAATCCGTCGGGCAAATCCTGGCACCACCCCTGTGTGTGCGCCCCCCTTTCTCAAAATCCTGGGTCCGCGCCTGCTGGCCTAGTTAATATATATTATTTTTCAATTTTTAAGTACCCCGAAAGCTGGTAACATGAATAATTTGAACATGTTCTCTCCGAATATGTTCATTTTAAAGTAATGAGATATCAACCATTGGTGGGAATTCCCCGCGAAGGGGCATGTCCCCACTTTCAGCAAATAATCCCATTGACCTTCACTTTTTGACACAGTATCTTTTGCCCCAAAGGCCCCTTATTCCCCCACTTTTCACTCAAATTTTCGCTCCTTATATCAATGTATTTTTTCTATAGCTTTAATTTTTGTTTCAAAAACGATTAGCAGTATTCCTGGGAGTTTTCCAAATTTTTGAAAGTTTGAAATTTAGTTGAAAATAAAAGTATCTGCAAAGTACTGTTTTTTTCAGCCATTTGCAGACACGAGGCACTAGAAGTATAATCATGAATTAGCCTTAGCCTCCAGGTGTCTTCTTCCCTGAGGAATTTATTAAACTTTTCAAGAAGAATTTAGTCCTCTCTTTTCATTTCTGTCTTTGGGAACAGTCAATCTTCTCTCTCGCCCGCAAGTTTTTATTCAGTTTTAAAATGAACGTTTTCATTGCGTTCTCGATAGCGATCGTATCAATAATGCAAGCAGGCCTAAGAATAAAAAGCAGTGGTTGGCATTGAGTCGTTTCATTTGTGGAAACGTTCCTTAATCTCTCCCCCCCCCCCAAAAAAAATGAAAACCACATTACAAAAACTAAAACTGATCGGTAACTCACATGAAGGATACCTAAACGACGTTGTCAGAGCCTTGGTAGTGTAGTGACAATATCAAGTGTTCACGCTGTTGGTTTCGTAGATATATGAACGTGATCTTACAACTTACTTGGTTTCGAATGGCCATGTGCTGTTCATTCCCCCTTTTTAAAACCTAGGTCAGGACAGATCATTTGTAACGTAACATAGTTTACTCTGCTGCAAATTAGGTATTTAAATAATATTCTCCTCATGCATAAATGTTCACACCTAAATATGAATATGAAATGAATTATGAGCTGTAAGAGATATGAACCTTTATTATAAGGGATTTGTTTCCTTTCTATGCCAGAGAGGTAGTAGTAACATAAAATAGTAAGTAGTATTTGGAATTGTTCCAAGAGGTGTAAGCAGACCAAAAAGCTTCCTTACATTTCCTGAATAAATTTTTCGTTACAAAGAATGGAAGTATGGCTCTTGTATTTTAATACCATAATGATATAATCTGAGTGTCATTGACCAGCTTATCGTAGCCGTCTCCCCAACAAGGAGAGAATGCATGGTGAAGGAACTGAAGAAGCTTCTCTGTTGTCTTGCAACTGCCATAACGACGAGCAACTTGTAGAAAATACGTCAAGACAATAAAACTGGATCCACACAAGTAAAGTTTGAACATATTATCTGGCTTTATCTGCAATGTCAGCCAAACAGAAATTACAATTAAAGTGATTAGAATTTTAAGTTAGTAAATTGTGCAATAGGCCTACAAGAATAGAAAGGGGACTGATGTTGTTGCGTTGCTTGTCAATTTGACGAGTATGAGAAACTGCATAAAAACATAATCGTCGAGTTTGCCTGCTACTTTCTGCTTTCGAAATTCTACTCAGCAGAAGGTGAAATGGATTTGGCCTCAGATGGAATCAACACTAATACATCGAGAGTTGCAAGGGGTAAGTGTTGTTAACGACTTGTGTTTGTTATTTCTATTCATCAAAAATCCTAGTCAGGTGCCCTTACGTAGAAGAATTACAATTACTTCTATTGACACGCATTTCTTTTTAATTTGCACAAGATTTCTACATTACTCGTATCTGGTGTTGTTAATTCTTTGCTTGTATTGAGTCAATACTTTTTCGACATGCTAATTATGTTTCAATCTATATGCCCCTTCGGTGGCATGAATGAGAGGGATTATCCTTTTCTAAGAACCATCTATGGTTTCTAACTGCATGTAGAAGATAAAACAAAGGTTATATTCAAAAGTCCTTTTTATTACTTATCGATGTTTTTTTTGTTGGATCCTGTGAACAGAAGATGAAGGACAAACATTGGGCGTCGTTAAACGGACGAAGACTAACGCATTGCCGAAGGAAACAGGTCAGTTTTTATCTCGAATAAACAAATCTGGGTATGCACACATTCCCAAAAATTTTACACGCAAAAAAGCCTTGAAAGAATCTCACTATCTTCAGTAGAATACTTTGTAACGACCTTTGTTTCATGTGACTATATAGCGTAATTTTAGGGACACGTCAAGCTTGCAAAATGTATCCATACAAAAGACTGTGGGAAGCATATACGTAGCCTACACAATGATGTAAAAGTAAAAAGTCATAATCTCCGCTATGTATCTCATGGCGTTTGAAAACATCGTTAAGAGCTTGTGATCTAAAGACGTATGGATAAGCGTATGTCTTCGAGCTCCCTGTTTGAGAAGAGGAATCGCGTTGGTTTGCCTGGTGGATATAAATCATGAAACTTGCACAGTAATTTGCCATTTCTTTGGTGTCATGGTTACAGTTGCCTCAAAGTTTAATATTCAATTACGTTGTCCATGGCAACATTTTCAAAACGTTTTCATTTCAGTATATCAGGATAGTTCTATCAGTCCCATGCATTTAGATTAGTAGTTTGGTGTATCTTTAATAATGGTCTTCAATCTATATCCACAGGAGGTGGAGAAAGTTATAGATCGGCTATCATATGCAACAAGACAAAACCCTCGAAGAAACGAAGCGGTAAATTCCACAATTGGATCTTTATATTTAACAACAATTGCACACTCTTGAAAGATAAAACGTAACTATGGAAAAATAAAATTTCTACAGTATTTCTGAAGATTTTTCCTGTGTTTGAATCGTTATCTGGGTATTCTATTTTATTTTTCTATGAGGCAATTATATTGGTCTGCATTCCCATCATATATTCTACCTACATACTCTACAGGAACTAATGAAGCTTCGGTGGATAGGCTACATGTCTTCCTGGTCCTAAATTTCATTCTTTTAGATAAATTATCGGAATACTCATGCCAAAAAATTGTAACCACATTTTTGGCTCCATCCCTCAGATAAAGAAGAGATGTTTATCACTGAGATTAAGACAAAGTATGAAAAGCTCTACGATGCCGTTCAGCCTATTCCGTACATCCGAGACAGATTTTACTGCGTTGACAGAGTGTTTGTCGAGGGCGGTATTGAATATTTAGTAGCAAGGGATACGATTGAAGGGTGTGGGATTTGGAAAAATCTAGAAACGTATCAGAATATATTGATAAGTGACAACGTAAATTCAAGACGACGAATTTTAGAAGGGGAACCTGGTTACGGTAAATCAACTGTCACCCTTCAGCTTGCATATGACTGGTGCAATAGAATCAGTGGTTCTGCTCTAAGCTACGTCGATGTATTAATCCTCCTACGATTGCGACAATTGGGAGGAGTAAAATCAATTTGTAAAGCTATTAAACTGTTTCTCCTACCGAAAGATTCCAAAGTAAGTGAAAACGATATTAAAGAAATCTTGGAGGACAGCAGTTCGTCTGTAGTTGTTGTTTTAGATGGGTTTGACGAGTACCCTGATCAAGATAATGACAGCGAATCTGATGTTATTGATATTATCACAATGGAGAGGCTCCAGAAGCACGATGTTATTTTAACTACCAGGTCGTCATGTTTGCCAAAAGAACTCCCACCACAAACAAAGCGTATAAAGCTAACGGGATTTGACGATAGTGCTCGTGACCAGTACATCCGAAAAGCTGTAGTAAGAGACAACAAAGAGACGGCGGTTGAGAAAATAAAAAGAAGATTGAAAGATAATGCAGTTCTCGCTGGGCTTTGTCAAGTTCCTTTGTTCTTTGTGATGTTCGCTCATATGAGTCACGAAAGCCAACACTTTCAGAAATTTAATTCTGTAACAAGTTTCTTTCGTTATATGATTTCTTGTTTCCATAGTCATTTAAAAAACAAGATGAAAGACAAGAATGTTAAGAAATATGACTTATTTGAATCAGAGCATCAAAAGCTGGACAAAATAGCCTTTGAAGGATTACGTGGAAAGGACCAAAATATTGTTTGGAGAAAGGAATACTTATGCACAGAACTTGGCGAGGATTTCTATAATCAGTACGTCCGAATTGGCATCCTGGTCGAGGAAGACGTTCTTTCTATTGTAGATAAACCCAGTGCACCTATTGCAGAACATGTGCAGTACGTGACTGAAGTGAGATTTTTTCACAAGCTTTTCTGTGAGTGGTACGCTGCACATTTCTTGGCCGAGTACGCTTCAAAAGATGATGTTACCTTCGATGAACCAACCCCATTTAATCCTGTCCTATCACCTTCATCATCTATCGACAAGTCTAACGGGTGGAACACAGATTCATTTCTTAAGCATCTTAATCCGATCGATCTTCAGTTTCTTTATCGCTTTGCTTGTGGACTCAATCCAGATGCTGGCAGGAAGATCATCGAATATTTTAAAAAGAGCCAAGAAGGAGAAAAATTTGCAGTTCTGTGTATTTTAGAGCAGGAGGAAAAGGTTGATAACCTACTGGGTACAGTAGAAAATTTATGTTCCAGTAAGGTTTACATCTCTTCAATCGATAATATGTTGCTACAGAGGTCAACTATACAATTGATGGAAATTGCTTCTAGTAACGGGGTGAGAAAGTCACTAATTTTTCTCCTCAGTGTTCGCAACTTTGCTTGTCATACCTAACGTTATATTCGTCCGACGTCCGACGAAGAACTAATTCCTCGTTATTTCAATTAGGACGTTTCCAAAACTAACGTAACTGTGTCAGGTAAATAGAGAAGCTATTTTTAAAAAGAATCCTACTTTGTCATGCAAAATCCTACAGCCTTCATTTAACCACCAAAATAAAGCCAACAAATTGATCTATCGAATGCCACCTTTTTGGGGTTGTAATTTGATATTTTGTCCCAAAACATCATAAAGGGATTGTTTACATTAAAACATCGTTCAAAAAATTCAAACTGCTAAAAACGACGTAATTTTGAGAAATAATCATTCCAGGCACTTAAAAAACCTACCCTACTGTTCTTTTGAATACCTTGGAACCTCAACAAACACGATGAGAGATAAAATAAATGTTAGGGGTAGGGAGTTTAGAGATATTTAAAATAAAATTTCAAAAAATGCCTCATTTTTGGTCAAAAATAAAAATTTCAGGCCAAAGACACCCACCAAAACAAAAAAGCATAATTTCACAACGACAAGCTCGATTATTTATTCAAATGCCAATGTGTTCATTATGAGCATCCTTACATAGAAACACCAGAAATATGAACAAATGTCAGGGGTAGGGTTAGTTAGAGAGGTCTGAAGTTGTAAGCAAATCCAATGTTAAAAAATGCGTAAATTTTGGTCTAAAATGTACATTACTAACACCAAAACCCCCTCCCAATATCAAAAATAATAACCCACAACCACCCCTCCGACATTTTCATTCACAAAAAATGTCCATTACGAGGTACCTTCCAAAGCCCAGACAGTCTATTCATTGATCAAAAGCCACTTACGTTTCACTGTGCACTGTGTGTGCACTGATGCATAGTACAGTCTGTGCAATGTGATTGGAATACAAAAGAAAACAAAGACTAAAACTGGCATATCTTCCTTATTTTAGGTCCAATTTCCTCAGATTTGGAATCAAATGAAAGAAAAAACTATGCTTAACATTATCCTGCAGCATAAAATATAAAATAATAGTGATCTGTACGGGTCTTCTATGAAAGAAAAAAACCCTTATTACGCCATCTAAGTTGCATATTTGCATACATAATGTAATAAATTAAAAAATTCAAATTTCCCATCTTTGATCTTTCAAATGATATATAGGTTCTTACAGAGAATATTCTTCTAATATAACGCTAAAAATCCTGAAAATATTCCTCCTATTAACACTGAATTTGCTAAACAAATGTTATTCGTCCCAAAGACGTATTTGGGGAAGGAAGGGGGCTCTAAGCCCCATCCATAGTCAGCCTGTTAAAATAAAACACACATATATATATATATATATGTATACACTTATATATATACCTATTGTGGAATAAGGAGAAATTTTTGCTGAAAAAATCAATGTTAGGGGGAAATTGCCGTTAGAGGGAAAATTGGCTTTCCCCCTAATATTTTCGCACGCTGTTTCTGAAGGAATACGTATGGTAAATTCAATATAGCGACACGTAATAAACGCATTTATTTCAATGTAAACCAAATTACGGATACGTATCTGTTAACATATATGGCCTTGGGGCCATACTTAAAGGCGAAATATATGTTTATGTATTTTATTGTTTTTCTTTCCCCTTAACGTTATCATGATATACAAATTTCCCCCAATGGCCGATCCAGTGGAATATATATATATATATATATATATAAATTCGAAATGCTGCGGAGCACTAAAGAAATGTGTAGGTCGATAAAGGTAGTAAAAAGTGCTAAAAGTTTGCGGAAAATT
>WURT03173604.1:0-10419 GCA_009936505.3 Holothuria glaberrima | reverse complement strand
ATATATAGATATATATATATATATATGTATATATATATATATATATATATATATATTCAATTGTACGTGTGACGTTGCGACTCTTCATGTATGAATGAGAAGTGAGTGAGAATTGGTGGATACAGTCGAATATAAATTTTATAGGAATTTCCTCTCACATTGGCAACCTTTGCCTTATTATGAAAGAGGTTCCCAGTTGTAATGAAAAGTCAAAGTTCCAAGCGGGACTTGAACCTGCGACCTACTGTTTACCGTGTAGCATGCTCTACCACTGAGCTGAGCTTGTTATATTCAACACAATGCAATGTAGAGCAAACTCTTCTGAATTTAAAATTTTCTGCCTCCATGTATTGTTAATTTTTCAGATAAGTTTGTCAGCACGAGGCTAAAGTTCGTGATGATTACATCAAACCGGAGAGCCACCATCATGACTTAACGGTGACAGAGTGTAGGTTTTTCATTCGCGAAGATTATGACCACATGGGCACTTTCCCTGACCGTTCCATGCCATACACATGAGGTGATTTAAGGGTTATTCAAATGAAGTGTCCATTTTTTTTGAAAGAGACAAGTCCATCTTGGATGCAACAAGCGACATTTTTTTGTCTTGAGACCATTGATGGCAATGTTTAATTGAACCCATTACAAGCACACTACTTTCGAGTGCAATGTCAGTTGTTAGTACCCAAAAAAAAATTTTGTGATTTTTGTGTTTGGACAGAGCATGATCTGTTTTGTAATCACATCCTTCCATATTATGCAACCATAAAGCAATGCATTACTAAAATTTATGACTTGTTTCAAGCTGTGTATCTTGTCAGAAGCTACTTAATCAATATGTTTCAAGGAATTAAAGCATTGTTAAGTCTGTTGCAGAATCTGTGTTGTTGTAATGCCACTGACTTAAAGAAATCGATCATCAAGTGTGTTTCTACTTCATGTAAAATCGTTAACTTCCATAGCATAACATAAACTTCCCTTTAAAAGATTCGTTGAAACAGGGAGTTTAGGTGGCCACTCCCAGGTTGAAACATGTATTTCCCCTCAGCACACAGCAGCCATTACACTCAAATAAATTTAACAGGTTGAATGACCACTTGATACCACTGAAATGTCTAGATAACCTTGGGGCATTTAGACTGATGCCAGAACTACTTTCCAACCTGTTGCACCATGAGTGTTACCAAGGTTAAGAGTTGTTAGTGGCAGCATGGAGCTATTACGTAATAGCTTCATGGTGGCAGCCAGTATGCTATGTAAAAAGTGGTCCCAGCTGTTCGTGTTGAAAGATATACAGAGATTGGGATCTGGTTTTGCTGGTGTTTAATAGCCTGAATGGACAGTTGCAGACACCCGCGTTGGCTATGGAACAAGTCGGGTGGTTCATTGCGAATCTTTAGTGACAATGTTTATGTCATGAGGAGTGCATGGGTAGCGACAGAGGTAGGGGTGGATTTGTTCCAACAGAAGGGTTCTTTCCAAGCTCAACTCACCGTGTCCCTCGTGAACTCTAAAAGCAAAACATATTTAAAAACAAACAAGCTACAGTACTCTACCCCTCACTTCACATTCGATCCCCTGTTAACTGTTGTATTATTTTTTATTTTTTATAGTTTTTATTTTTTGTTTTTATAGTTACGACTACTTAACACAACCATCACTTCTGCTTTGCACTGCATTCGAGCAAACAATATGCTTCCAAAACTACCAGTGGAGTCACAGCGGTGTGTGTGTGGGGGGGGGGGGGCTGAAGGAGATGCAAATTCACTTTAAAAAGCCCAACTCCTGGTATACCCCCAATAAGATTGGCAGATGTCCTAAATTACCCACACTGTGATGCTAGAAAAGACATTGTAGCATCTTCATTGTGCCCTACCTGCTGCAGAACTGCGGTGCCCCCTGAGTGTCTCACTGAGACAAGATCCCTGGAGATAACTACAAGGAAGTATTGAACGGTTTAATGAGTTATGCGTTAAATGTAAAACTGAAAATGTAAGTCTGAATGTTTGCTATCTCCAAAGTTTAAAAAGGCAGAACAGTTCATTTTAGTAGTAACTTTACATGTATTCCATAGCTCTTTATCAAAACTTATAGCAAACTCCACACAAATATTCAAATATCTTAATTTTAAATGAAAATTACAGCAGGCCTGTAACTAGATTTTCTTGGCTGGTACAAAATACGAAATAGTGAACAATTTGACGAAGTTTAGCAACTGAGCAGTCAAATGGTCTTTGTGGGCACATAAGGGGTGTCCGTTTACCCACGATATTATTTTGTCACCCTAAAATCACTATTTTGTTGCAATTTCGTTACTAATTTGGATGTTTTTATTTCTTTTTTTATCAAAGTGTGAATGCTTTAGCCATTAGTTGTGGTGGAAAGGATGGTGAGTGGTCGTTCATACACCTTGAATCCCCTCACCCTTGTTATAGGCCTGTACAGTTACTGCAATTTCCTTGAAAACGAAAATACTTTATAGCCTACTCAGTACGAATAAAAGATGTAAGTTATGCTCATAGAACACAATTTAAATACAAAGTTGTGTTAATTTTATATTCATCAAGTTTAAGGTTTTTTTATCCTGTTAAATATAGTTGGCTTTTTTTACTGTTGAAGAATAGAAGGGCATGCATTACAAACTGTACAAGCTAAATGCACAACTTTAACCAGTGTAGTTAAAAACTCATCTCCTGCTGCTTTCGAATCGGAACAATGCTATTCAGGAATGCATAACGCTGTCGCAGACCCCCGATAGCACGTTCAGCATGGATGCGTACTGACGCTACTTACCTCGTCTTTTCTACATTCACGGCAAAGACTTTAAAAATGAAACCTTCTGCCTTTGTTCGTGATGCTCCGCATAAGCAATGGAGCAAGTGAAAACAAACCAGTGAGCCACAACTGGAAAAAAGGCCGTGGCCGGCTCGACTTGAACCAATTGGTTGGAAACTGTGCCGTTAAACCTCATCTAACTAACTACATCCATAGCTGCCAGTTGTGTCTTCCCTTTTTGTGAAAGCTGGTATTTCCATTTTTGCATCATGGCAATAGAGTCAGAGATTTCAGAACCTCTGTATGCAAGAAATGTGTACCCAGGTGACAAGTGGTTCAAATAACCAGAGCGCTCCCTGATGAACGTGTCTGATATGCCCCCACCCCAACCCGAGGGATTCAAAACTATGAAACCCTGAGGAGTTAGGCTTATTAGATATTTTACATTTTGCAGTGTTGTCACTCTTGTACTTTGTGTAAGTTTGTGATCATGGTTTAAGGTCAATTGGTCGTTCACAGAACATCGAAGCATTAAACTATAGAAACAAAATTCCTATACACTGTTCGAAGTGGTATAGGCATTGTACGTCTTATAAGTGAGCCACCAGGCCAAAACACAGGTGGTGGAAGGACATGAATGTACAAGCGATTTATACAGTAAAGAAATGTAAGAGATATTGTAAAGTCTTTTCCTCAAAGTGATTACAAACTGCTGCAATTTCGACAAAAATCTTGATGGGAAGTAGCTCTTTCAATAAGATTAAATGTTACAATTAACACTGCAAAGGATGGCAACCCTAAAGAGTTTTTTTTTTCATCACTTAACGAGGACTCGTCCACATTAAACCTTCCAAGTTTTTGTTCGAGACAACATTTTCCACTTCTCATATTCTGATTATCAGCAATAAGTTGGTTGATAAATTCAGAAGTAAGTTCAGTTTGACTGCTTTTACTTATGTCAGGTCCGTTAATTACCAAAGGAAGTATATTCTGTTTATCTGTACAGCTTGCCCCAATACTGCATAAAGTTTCTGAGCAATTGCTACTTCTGTCCGTTCCTTTAGCTAAACTAAGGTTTAAGCAGCTGACAAGGTGTGCTCTCCACCTGTTCTCTTGATGCAACGTAATGAATACCTTCGACATTTTTCAAGTGTCTTTGCATTTTTGCGTTTCACTGGGGATGCCACATAGTGAAAAACCGATGGCACGTAGTCTGGTAATAGTTTGTCCTCACACTTTGC
This sequence comes from Holothuria glaberrima, assembly GCA_009936505.3. NCBI lineage: Eukaryota > Metazoa > Echinodermata > Holothuroidea > Aspidochirotida > Holothuriidae > Holothuria > Holothuria glaberrima. Next base: position 6,403 of record WURT03173604.1, on the reverse strand, counting down.
ACCTAAGTAGAAGAATGTGGAACAACTCTAAAATAGAAGACTTTAAATCAAGTCATGACTTGAGCCATAGCCTCCCATACTACCTGACTTGAAATACTTCCGAGAAATTTCCCATATTAAAATAAAAAAGAGATTTTAGTTTATGACTTGACTCAAGTCTTTCAAAATTTATGCAACTGACTTGTATTGCTGAGAAAAGAGTGAATTGGTTAAAACTCTGTAAAACACTAAAAGGTACGCCAATATGCACCCTTGTACTCATTTTGTTGTGTCCCACACTAGCAGGCCCATAGCCAATGGCGGGGGAGGGGGAAGGGGGCCAAGCTCCTGAATGTTTCTTGTCCCCTGGAAAGGTTCAAGTGGCCATTCACTTAATACATTGTTTTGCCCCTCCCCCCTGGAAGCCATCCCCCCTCTTCAGTACCTTGTCTGGCTACGGACCTGCACTGCAGCTGCAACACAAACTGTTTCAGATTCTGTAAGAGATTTGTCATATACAACTTAAACATTACCATAGTAGGTGACCAGGCGAAGAATTAGGCCTATCTGGGTGAGGGCTGCCTAGGGCTATGCCCTATCACTTCAAATCATAATTCATACTAGTGACAAAACAGGCTAGCCGTCTTTACTTGTTAACAATAGACGTCGGCTTCTTCGTGGTTCTTTTGGATAGTTACAAACTTAATGAAATGAACATGAAAATTGCCCTCAGTAATCGTAGGCATCAAGAACCAACCAGATTTCCAATATAATAGTTTAGCGATAGTTCAGCTTAACTTTATGTAATATTTGCTTCCCGGAGATAAAGTGGTAACTGCACGATCGTGTGTGTTTTTTGCGAGTCCAATCTTTGCGACGGATTGCGGAATCCTATAAAAGTATAGACTGGAGGAGGATTTTTTACGGTTGTGACAACCTACAGCGAAATAAATCTTAACCATTTTGCTTTGACTGAAAATTGTTTTTAACTTTGACCCATTGCATACCATACAAGGCAATCTTATTGGTGGCTGTGTACTCTAACACACATACATGTAATAGGTGTCAATCGGGGACTCACGTTTTCACAGTGAAGATGTGGATATATCCACTTGGAGATGTAACCACACTTCACTAAGGAAAACAAAAGCTAATGGCCCGATTAACATGCATTAAACGCATACACACACACTTTTGCACCAACACATGATGTGTTTCGTAGTGAAAGGTTCACAACATGGAAAATGGGAAAAACACCAAAATGCTTCAGACTTAGTCAGCCACATCTTTGAAAGGTGCAAATCCGATTTCATGTCAAATGTTGCATTTGGCAACTGGGGATTTCCCCACTTGCAGGTGTACCCACACTTGTCAGAAGAAAAAACCTCATTTCCCCAATTTACACCAATCACAAACGCACACACGCTATACCGTACTAGTCTGTAGTAGGCCTTCTCACGTGACGGCCAATGCTGTTGTCTTTGAAGACAAAACTGTCTAGTGACGTATTGAACGGTCAACTCATCATTTCAGTATATGCCAGCCTATCTTGTTGCGATATGTCTGTCGCACACGAGAAAGATACGCTTAGGAAAATACTGTGTTTTCACTTTGCTCAGCTAGCTTCCGGTGTTTTGGCTTGTTTATGTGAGAATTTAGTTAAATTATTTTTACCATTGAGATTCGTTCTGGCCGAGTAAAGTAACGCGGAAGAAATTTGTTGAGTATCTCTCGTGTGCGGCAGGCTATACTTTGTGAGAGACACACTTACACATTTGTAAATATAATAATAACAGAGGGGCTCAATGAGTCGTGAAAAAAGTCTACCAGTCTACCTTTTCTATGAGTAAAACTTAATTGTACTTCTCAAATCTGCCAGCAATATTGTCTTTACAAACCCTTAGACGAGCGTGCAGAGCTCAGGGCGAAGAACAGGGAAGCAAGGCTAAGGTTCAAAGTCTTCCTCAAAGATGTTACCAGTCCTAAAGATCCCTTCACTTTTACTCAGGCTTCTTTTGAGATTCCGGAAAAAGGTCTGACACAAAACAGTGTCTTGTGGTTAATGCCATGTTAATACAATGTTCTAAAACATATCTGTTTATTATTTGGCATGGACCATGGCCATATTTTAAGAGTCAGTGTGTTCAAAAAAGTTTTCATAAATATTTTTCTCATTATTTCAATATATTCTAATAACTACATGGACAGTTATTTTGGAAAATTCGACATCTTTGTTTTGGAACATGCTAGCAGCTTGGAGATGTCATGCATATGTTTGCAATAACCGAAAATATATACCTCACAGTTTATTTGGAACTTGTATCACTTTTTTCGACTGATTTATGCCTGTTCTATGAATTGCACCATGTTCGGCGGTAATTTTGGACACCATCTTGAAAAAAAAAGACAAAGTTCCCCATCCTGTACCGGCGGCATTTTTTTTGAAAAACTAGACACCTTTATCTGCTAAAATCCGTTGAAAACATATTCTATACAATTTTGTTTCAGATTGGTCCAAAAACATCTAATTTTGGTTCACTATTCTCGCATTTAAAGGTTTCTGTTGTACTGACAGAGGTATGATTACACATAAGCAAAGATGAAAATTGTTTAAATAATTCTGCGTAGACTATCACTGACAAAGACTAACAACAGTACCTTCCAGCTTTAAATGAGATTAAAAATCGTTATACATTGATATATAAAACAAAAAGGACCTCCGATGTTACATCGTTTCGAGTTTTTGACAAGAGCAGGCGCATTAACAGAAATCGTCTTCTTTATAAAAATTTCGACTTGAATCTAAAGAAACATTCAATGTTAGGTGTGGGGACAGATTTCACGAATCAGTTTATTTATGGAAGCTAAAGGTAAAACCCTTGTACATCCTTTGATAAACGAATTACTAAATACATATCACGGCGTTTGCTGTGTGCACAGTATTCAATATTAAGTAACAATATACAGTCAACAATTAAGAAATCAGTGTTAATTGCTTTTAAGACACGTGACTAGCAGTTTGATCGACAGTTAAAACAGCCGACCTGGCAAACTTAACCTAAGTTAAACCTAACTTACATTTTTACCTACTTCATTTAATCATGGTAAAACCCTTGTGCAGAATTCTCTGAAAAAATTTTTTCTCTCATTATTCTTTCATTTTTTTTACGAGTGGTGAGAGGACGCGCTGCTGACCTGATACATTTTTTATGACGGTATGTATAATATTTCCATCAGCATACGTTTGGTTTGATTACAAACAAGATCACGTGATAATTTGTGACCTTTTATGCACCAACAGTGTTAATACTCGTGTTACTTTGTATTTGCTTATTAAATTGAGGCATGTTTTAAAATAATGTTCAAGAATAGTTTCAATTAAAGCTCAATTTGATTGACGTTATTTACGGGTGGAGGATAATGAGTTGTTTTCTTTCGAAATCGTATTTCCGGCATTATTTCCTCATCAGTGATACCAAATTTGATAAATTAAAATGACTTTTGCCTGAAATATTGCACATCCACAATTTAAGCTAGTTTGTGCAAAGGCCTTTTTTAACCCAGTCGAACCTCTAAGGTACACAGAGGTTATCTGAAGCAGCGGCCTATTTAGAGGGGGGCATTGGGCCATGCCCCCCTCACTGATACTGAAAACATATATAAATTATAAAAATATTATATGTCCTTAAGTCAGAAGAAAAACTCAACACAGCTGGATCTCAAAAAAATGCCTGATTATCCTAGTTTCTCTATATGGGGCGTAGGCGTATGGGACCCTTAAATTGTTGGGGCAGAAAAAATTGCCTGAATTTTGCAACCTTGCCCGAAATACAGGTGGAAGAAAAGCCCACCGTGAGAAGGGCGCGAAATTTTGTGAGGGAATTTCCCTTTCCGGGGTCAAATTCAGGCAAAATTCAGGCATTTGGGCAGAAAATTTGGGCAAATCATGTAATTTTACCCGGTTCGATAATCATTTCATTCTGGTCTCCCCAATCGTCAACACAAGTTGTTGCCCTTGTGTTAGATTACATAGTTACAGGGTCGTTTATCCTCAAACGCTGCGTGCACTCAACTTTTTGACTTCTGGGAGCGGCTTGTCACCGAAGGGTGGTCATCAAGAACATCCCTCCCTACCGAGGAGTTATGAAAATGTTTTCTCTCTCTCTCTTTCTCTCTCCCTCTCTCTCTCTCTCTGGTAAAATATGTCTCATCATAGAAATTCGAGAACAGGAAACACCAATTTAGAAATATTTTCAGCGCAGGTCAAACAGCCCTGCAATGCAATCTCCTGCCATCTCGGAGTCTTTGGGAGCCAAAAATTTTCTTCTACGTGTGGTGGCGCTCCGCTTAGATAGTAAATCGGGCTCCATGCCGCCCCCCCCCCCCGTCATCGAATTCCTAGCTACGCCGCTGATCTGAGGGTAGGGTACCTACTGATTTTATAAGTGAATGGATTGTGCATTGCCTATCCAAGCCCACACAAACAGTTGAAAGCTTTCAAGAACACGCGGTGGCAGCAATACCATCCCATTTTTACGTCGCCTCTAGCACGTCAATGCCTGTATTAGTGTGCATTTGGAGTGGTTTATGTTTGGTTGTCGGTTATTAAAGCAATCGTGTAGGAGGGTTAATTGGAAAGAAGGGTAAGGGGAAGGTAAAAGGAAAGTCAGGGGATATTGTTAAAATTGTTAGCATTAGGATAAAACCTCACATATCCTTCCAATGACATTAAAACCGCACCAAACGGTGCACAAAAATTGCAACCGGGGCAAGGTAGGGCTAATTCGAGCCGATGTTTCCACATCAGAACACTGGCCATTCGACTACGGAGGGGGCCATGGGCCCCCTCTGTTAAATTGTTACATTAGGAAAGGAACCACGGAAGAAATATTAGGGCAGAGTCATGGTCAAAACATGCAATCTGATGGTTCGATGGGCAAGATGGGAAAATTATGGACCGACTGTCTGTAGCATAAATTTAGGTGGTCCATCTTCTAATGGACGTCGGTGCCAACAAAAGGGCGTGGTTTCTTTGTGGAAATTATGGGTTTTTCTTTGGCGTAGACAAAAAGGTGCAGGGCGGTATAATTGAACCATTGTGATGGTTTTAAGCTTGATCAGTTTTGGCAGATGTCTTTGGTAAACCCGGCCAAACATTCATGTACCCATGACGCCCCACGGTGCATCAGTTCAATTTACATTGTGGGCAACGTGCTTTTTCTCCCACGTTGGGCTAATGAGGGCACCGTCCTAAAGCCAAATCTTTATGGAGCCCACATGGGCATTGCGTTCTTACTAACATGGTTCAGCTAACATGGGAACGATACCTGTAGCCAAACAAGGTGTTCAAGGGGGAACAGATATTTTCATCTGCTGGGTTGGAATCCAAGAGAAGGAGCATCTCCCCCCCCCCCCAACTATGGGATAGAAATCCCTTGTGCCCGTAGCTAGACAAGACTCGAAGACCCGGGGACGAAATCATGTATTTTCGTGGGGGAGTGAGATAAACGAAATGCATTAACCTAAGGCAATGACAATTTTTTTTTTATTTTCTTCGGGGGTCCAGGCGGCTCCAGGGGGCTCCCCCTCTTTTCCTCTCTTGTCTATATCGTGTACCTCATAGGCTAAGTACGGCGTGCAACTCATTGGTTATAACACCATCGCCACTGGTCCAAATTTAACAGACCAGTTCATCATACAGCATGCTAGTGCTGCAAATCATCATTATACTTATGAAAATTCAGGCTCAGTGTTGATTGTAGCATAGGACCAACGTTGGGGCCCAGGTACCATGTTGGGCTTAGGATTAAGTTGTACTTTTATCAATGGGCTAAATGAGACAATGGGCTGCATGAATATACAAAGCAATCACCCAATTGAATGCAGCACATATCGGCACCTTACTGTAACTTAAAATTAACTCTTCTCGGTGCTCACTCAAGTGAAAAGTTCACACGGTATCGCACTGTCATATAGACGAAAGAACGGCATTGGAAAGTGACAAGATGGCAGACCTGTGCCTTCAGAAATATTGCCAGTTATATTTAAAGATCAGTTAGCGTACCACTAATAGAAGGAAATTCCCTGCGGTGAGAATACCTACGAATGTAAAGACCTTACAAAAATATGTGGACACAGTTTAAACTATATTGCTGAAGTGATGTGCTCAAATTGAAATGATTGTGTTACTTAGACAATAAATTAAAGTATTGATTTTGCAGAAATTAAAGAAATGAAGGTATTTTAGCCACTTTTTACATATAAAATTTTATACATTATATCCTTTCACCATTCAAAACCACATTTTAAATGAGGTAAGAAGGCAGCAACACCTATCCTATCATCGTCATCGCCATCGCCATCGCCATCGCCATCATCATCATCATCATCATCATCATCATCATCATCATCATCATCATCATCA